>CAJHQQ010002306.1:0-67844 GCA_905132885.1 Moricandia moricandioides
TGCCTCAGTAAATTGATATAACCATCCATATGCTGCATTGAAAACATAACAAGGCATAAGACTTCAAGAAGACATAACAAGTCAGAAGACTTCAAGAAGACGTCCTCCGGAAGACTTACAGAAGTCTTCTGTAAGACTTACATAAGACTTCCAGAAGACGTACATAAGACTTCCAGAAGACGTCCTCCGGAAGACTTACGGAAGACTTCCAGAAGACTTCCGGAAGACTTACGGAAGACTTCCAGAAGACTTCTGGAAGACTTACGGAAGACTTAGAGAAGACTTCCGGAAGACTTAAAGAAGACTTCGAGAAGACTTCCAGAAGACTTCCAGAAGACGTCCTCCGGAAGACTTCCAGAAGACGTCTTCCGGAAGACTTCCATAAGTAAACCTTAAAAATTTTACCGAGTCGTAGAGCCATTGTAGGGGTGTTCGGATGGTGGAATACCACAGACTTGGCCCCGGTGGTCTTTTATCAAAAGCTATTTTATGAGTCCTGAAAACAACAAAACTAGATCAACAAACAACAACAACAACCAACTTAATGTTCTGTGGGAGATTAGTACTTACGGATCTTTTTAAAAAAATTCATTTAGCAACTTAGTGTTATTCTTGTCAAGGGGAGCAAACAGATCATAGCCAAGACCAGCCTTCTTGTTTGGTACGATCACTTTGGCTGTGTTGTTGCCCTGATAAGGAGACTGTTGTGATGCAGCAAACTTCCTATCTCGCTCACTCTTTCCCCTGAGGAATGCCATGGTAGCATCTTTCTTTACTCGGCGTCTCTCTTCCACCCTATCCAAGTCTGATTAAGGTGGCTCAGTTTTGTCCATAATGACAACACTTGGATCTTCCACCTCCGGGACCCGAGGTGCATTGATACTACTCATTTGTTTTTGGTCAGTGTCTTTGTTGACACTTCCTGATTTCTTCTCATTCACACTCTCACTCTGCAAATTCGAGTTCAATCCACATAAAATTAACTTAGCGAAAGGTTCCAATCAACAAATGAAACAAATGTACCATCCATCCAATCATCAAATGAAACAAAATCCATACAAAATACAACTTTCACTTCTTATTCTTAGTATTCCTCTTCATTTTGATTTTGGGAGAGGTTTCAGTACTAACCGCTAGTTCGTGCGCAGCATTATCCGGTTCTGAAACTGTGAGTTGAAGTTCATTGTGGTTGATTCCCACCTTCTTCTCCACAGCTTCAATCCTATTGACAAGAAGCTTGATCTCCTTTAGGCACTGCCGAAACACATCAGTCATAACTTTCGTCAAGTTCTTGAAATTTTGTTCAAGATCTTCTTTCTTAACCCCACTCCACGAAACATAAGGAGCCTCGGTACGAGCTTCAGAAGGAGCCTCAGAAGGAGCCTCAGAGACTGTACGAAGTTTCTTCCAGGGTCTTCTTTCTTCCTTGAAAGGAAGCTCAAGAGATTCATCCTTGACAATGATGACCTTTGGATTGGTCCACGGCTTAGTACCATGGTCTGCCCAGCACTCTTTGCCCCACTTCATCTTACGTTCACCACCACAGATGAGATTCACGAGGTTCTCAACTGCCACATCGGTGTTATCATTGTCCCACTGTGGGAACAATTCACCAAGCTCCTTCACCACTAGGTTCACCACAGGAGTCTGCAAGAAGTAATGAATATCAAGTTAGATACTGAGACAATAATCACTACCATACTATTGGTAATAATTAGACATACCTGTGTGCAGATACCCTCTTTGACAAATTTTCGTCCTTTATGCCCCTTATAAGCCAGCAAAGGAGGACTAGGTTTGTTTCGTATGGGTTTTCCATACTCCGCAGCAAAGTCGGGCAGAGCGAAGTAGATCCAGACTTGGATTACTTGAATAAACCCATCAATGGTGTAAGATTTTGTCAAATCCTTAGCCTTCACAGAGTCCATAAGGATCTTAAACGCCAATCTCTCCCATGGGTAGGCCTCAAACTCTTCAAGATTTAGCCCGTGTAGCGGATGTGGACTGTCGTCCTTCAATGAATCATGTGTAGATGGCTAGGTATCCTAGCCTCATGCGGTCATCCCGAGACCACTGTCCACATCTCCCACACGCTGCCACTATTTGTTGGGAGCTTGGACCAGAATCGATATCAACACCCATCAACTCCCAGAACCGATACAACTCCTCTGTTAGCCCTACATGAGGATTATCCACATGCTCAACATAGTTGCAATTAAGACCGGTGAGATGTTCGAACTCAATGAGTGAAAACCTCACCAGCTCTGAACCAATGAGACTCCACAGCTCATACTTCTTCTTGACATTGAGCTGAAAACAAAGCATATAGTGAATCAGCCTAGACGCTCAACCAAATTTCAACTCCAAGAACTTTATGAAGACTCCCAACCTAGAGTTCTTCAGCTCCTCCCATTCATCAGCATGGAGAGAATCCTTTACAGCAGGAAGTAATCTGGGGTCATCAGTATGATATCCAATGCTCTTCAATGGAATGGACTCTTCCCCTAGGGTGAACAACCTCTTCTGGAGTACTGGTAATTTCATTGTATAGCCTGCAAACAATGATAAAACAACATTTCAAACATAAAACAAACACACCAAGAGTTCTATACTAACATACAGATTGTGAAGACTTTGGAAGACTTTCGGAAGACTTACGGAAGACTTCGGAAGACTTACAGAAGACTTCGGAAGACTTACCGAAGACTTACGGAATACTTACTGAAGACTTACGGAAGACTTAATGAATACTTACGGAAGACTTCATGGAAGACTTACGGAAGACTTCATGGAAGACTTATGGAAGACTTCATGGAAGATTTCGGATGGCTTCCATTAAGTCTTCCGGATGACTTCCATGAAGTCTTCTGGATGACTATCATGAACACTTACGGATGACTTCCATGAAGACTTACGGGTGATTACCATGAAGATTTACGGCAGACTTCCGGGAGACTTACGGACAAATGGGTCAACTTGAGGTCGGAAAGGAAAGAAATAGAGGAAGAAGTCAAGGGGAGAAACGAACGGTTTCAGATCTGAAATAAAGAGGAACCGGTATTTAGAAGAGATTCGTCGGAAATCATCACAGTAATTGCCTTACAAGAGGAGGCTAGGGTTTTCACCAACTTTTTTTTTGAAACACCGAAAAGTGAAAAAAAAACAGTGAAAAACTACTATTTATATGTACGGTAAATTATCAGGTTAGGTTAAATATATTTTGGTTTTTTCCGGTTAATTTTAAATTGAAGGTAAATTAAGTTCGATTTTGGTTTGGAAGACTTCTTGAGAAGTCTTCTCGGAGTCTTCCGTGAAGTCTTCCATGAAGTCTTCTACTGCATTATATGTTAGAAGACATCCCGAGAAATCTTCTGGAAGTCTTTCGAAACCCTAAATCAATTAACTATCCAAAAAACACTTCCTTAAACATAAAATAAAGGGAAAATTCCATATTAATACACAAGTTTAATTATTATTTCCAACTTAATACATAGGTTTTTAGAGTGACCAGAAAAATCCACAAACTAATTTTTTTTGCTTGTTTAATACAACAATTAAATCTCGTGTATCCATATCACTTTGGCCCATTAACGCCATTATCGAAACATTTAACACCGTATAATAATCGTTAATTTCCGTCGTTAGCGGTAACCCATAGTTAATAAAGTAACCTTAAACGATGTTGACTTGTTTATACTTCTAATTCACCAAATCAAAAACCCTAATGATGGGGTAAGGGTTAGACGCCATCGTGATTGTCTTTTTTTTTTTGTTAACTTAGCCATTGTGATTGTCGTCGTTTGTTTTACAATTCTTTTTTTTTCTTCTGGGAATAATTCATAGTTTTATTGTTGTGTCTACAGTGAAATTGATGGTGCATTGCAGATGAACATTTGCTATGGTGGGTTAATGTCATACAAAAAGAAAAAGTTCTCTTACAGTGGTGGAGTTTTTGTTAGAGATTTTTTTGTCGACCCTGATCTCCTTACATGGTCAATTTTCGAGGAGTTTATAGCAGACAGGGGAATCAAGAGTAAAGTGGAGCAGGTTTGGTATAAAGTAGCGAATGAAGATATCTCTTCGGCTAGATCAATATACAAAGACAAAGATGCCGAGATTAGGAAGTTGTGTAAAGAAACTGAAGCTGTTGGTGAAATTGATTTATATATTGTCTGTGGTCATAATGCGGATGAAGAGAAGAGTGAGGATGAAAATAGAGAGGATGTCAGTGATGAAGAAGCAATGAATGAGAATGAAATTAGAGAAGAACAGGAAAAAACTGCAAGTGGTCATCAATCGGAGGATGAAGAACATATTTTGGGTCAAGGAGTTGAAGATGTTCGATTCCAAAATCTTTTTTTGCAGGCTGCAAAGACCGAGTGTACACAACCAAACCTTGCTCCTGCTGAAGAAATTGAAAGCGAAAGTGA
Source organism: Moricandia moricandioides (assembly GCA_905132885.1). Lineage (NCBI taxonomy): Eukaryota > Viridiplantae > Streptophyta > Magnoliopsida > Brassicales > Brassicaceae > Moricandia > Moricandia moricandioides. The sequence goes on from CAJHQQ010002306.1 coordinate 4,431, forward strand.
AGATGAGAGACCTGTTCCAGGAGATGAGTATCCTGATTCTCCAGTTGATACAGATGAAGAATGGGCAAATTTTCACAAAGAAGATAGAAAAACAATCAGAAAAAAGAAAGCAACCTCACAGAGAAGCCGTGCCGACTATGATAAGCCTCCATATTTGTGGCTTATGCAAATGTTCAATAATGGCGATGAGTTCAAAGATCAGTTGTTAAGGTATGTGTTGAAGACACAATTTGATGTCAAACTTAATAGATGGGAGTCAACAAAACAAGCAGCTGTGTGCACCCACGAGAACTGTAAGTGGAGGATATACTGTTCAGTTGAGAAACCAATCCGTAAATGGATGGTTAAAGTATATGAAGACATCCATTGCCATTTGCCAACAGGAAGAGTTCGGATGTTGAAACAAGGGACTATCGCGAAACTGTTCAAAGAAGAAGTTAGAAGACGACCAGAAATAAGAAGTACAGATATCAAAGATGAGTTGATGCACCAGTACAATGTATCAGTTTCGATATATAAATGCACAAAGGCACGAAGGATTGCATTAGACATGGTACTAGAAACACAGAAACAACAATTTGCAAAGTTATGGGATTATGAGGCTGAGTTAAAACGATCAAACAGAAATTGCAGCACAGAAATTGTAACAGTTGAGAAGGATGGGAGGCAGGTATTTGATAGGTTCTATGTGTGCTTTGAACCACTTAGTATAACTTGGAAGAATTATTGTCGCCCTTTGATAGGTCTAGATGGTGCTTTCTTGAAGTGGGAACTAAAAGGAGAAATATTAGCAGCTGTAGGGAGAGATGCAGAAAATAAGATTTATCCTATAGCTTGGGCTGTAGCTAGAGGAGAGAACAAAGATTCATGGGAGTGGTTTATTAAAAAGTTGCAAGTAGACTTAGGATTGGGTTCAGGAACTGGCTTTACTTTCATTTCAGACAGACAAAAGGTATTTCTATTAACGACAATACATCACCACTTCTTAGTTTCTCTTTTCATTATTTTTCTTTAAGTTTTTCAGGGTTTGGAAATTTCTTTAGCAACCGTTCTCCCAAACGCAGAGCATAGGAATTGTGCCAGACATGTTTACGCTAACTGGAAGAAGACTTACAAGAGTGAAGACTATAAACCTTTCTTCTGGAGGGTGGCTTACAGTCGAACAATTCCAGAATTTGAATCAAGTATGGATGAGTTGCGTGTATTTGATAGAGAAGCACATGACGACTTAAAGGCAGCTGATCCTAACAGTTGGTCTCGTGCTTTCTTCTCCAATCTAGCACGATCTGATAACGTCTGCAACAACTTATCAGAGAGCTTCAACAGGACCATTAAAAAAGCCAGAGAGTTGCCTCTGATTAATATGTTGGAAATGATTAGGAGGCAAGCTATGATGCGCATTTCCCGTAGATGGGTGAAGGCAAACCAATGTCTACTGGATTTTCCTAAAAAAGTAGCTGCTACTTTGGAAGCAAACCGAGAAACAAGCAACCGTTGTACCATATACAAGAGTAGTGATAATTTGTATGAAGTAAGTTTGTATAGTTGTAGCTTCGAGGTGAGTCTTCGCCTAAAAACTTGTGTTTGTCGAGAGTGGGACCTCACCGGCATCCCATGTCCACATGCAGTTCGGGTCATCAACGAGAGCAATCAAGATCCAGCCAAGTAAGTTATTTTACATTTTATTACATGATATGACTTAAATCGTTATTGAAGTTGTTACGTTTCTATGCAGCTATGTTGATTATTACTACAAGACTCCGGTTTGGATAGAGACTTACAGGAACAACATAAAACCAGTAAATGGAGAAACATTTTGGCAGAAGACTGGTAAAGACCCCATTGGAGTTCCAGGTTTCAGGAAAATGCCCGGACGTCCTAAAAAAAAGAGGATTAAAGCAGCACATGAATCACCTTCAAGACCTAACCGAGTGTCTCGTGATGGCAGAACAGTGACATGTGGAAATTGCCAACAGGTTGGACATAACCGAACCACTTGTAAAAATGCAGCTCATGTGGTTCAGGGTCCAAAACGTAAACGTGGAAGACCATTTAAAATATCTGTGAGTATCTATTCACCATTGCCACTACATAGTACATGAGAGCTTCTTATAAAATTATTTAACATTACAGAACGAAGAAGAAACAAATCCAAAGCGACCAAGGAGACAGAAGAAAGCGCAATCCCAACCTTCCATTAACGCAGCTGATGTTACATCTTCATGTCATGAGGCATCGACAAGACTGTCTTCTTCAATTGCAACAGATGCAGCAACAAGACCACCTTCACATGGTCGTGGCTGTGGTCGTGGCCGTGGGCGTCCTCCTGGACGAGGACAAGCACGTAGAGAGGTCGTTCCAAGGGGGCATGGAGTCTACATAAGTCCATTTACCGATAGAATATTTGAAGTTTATGGAGACCGTTCAAGAGTTATAGGCTCTTCTTCTAAGGAATGAATGTGTGGTTTGTCTTTTGTTTTAAAACTCTAGTTATTATGTCAACTTTGGTTGTTTGTCTTCTGTTTCAGAACTCAAATTATTAAGCTTTTAAAACGCTAGGTACAACGTTAAATTTGGATGTTTGTCTTTTATTTCAGAACTGAAGTTATTAAGCATTTTAAAGCTTTTTCTGCAACACAAAATGCTAGAATTAACCCATATTCTAACAAAGAAGTCAGCAACAACACAAGTACGTAAGAGCAACAACACACTAATCACACAAACAGACTCGACCAACAAGACAAACACATAAGAGCAACAACTCCAACAAAACCCACCCATGATAGCCTTACAAAGTGTCGCATCATTGTCTCCTCCTTCATGATCACAAGTTCATTTTTCAGGTTAATGTTTTCATTCTCCATAGCAGTCAATATTTTTGATTTCTCTGTTCTTCTTTTATCTACGCCACTGCCAACGTCAACCAAATTATGATTTCTCATTCCCTGCATTTTCTTCAGCTCTAACTGTAACCCAATAATTGCACATTTCTGCTCCCGCATTACATCTCGTGCTTCCAACAACGAAAATTATGATTTTTTCCGTGAAACGCAATGAAAGATTTTAGAGAAATTAGGGTTTTTGATTTGGGGGAACTATAGACAAGTCGACATTTATTAATCATGGATTAGCTATAAACGACAAAAATTAACGATTATTATACGGTGTTAACAGTCTCAATAATGGCGTTAATAAGCCACAGTAATATGGATACACGGTATTTAGTTAATGTATTAAACAATCAAAAAAATTTAGTTTGTGTATTTTTTGGGTCACTTTAAAAACCTATGTATTAAGTTAGAAATAATAATTAAAGTTGTGTATTAATATGGAATTTTCCCTAAAATAAACTTAGAAAGTGTTTAAAATCATCTTATTAGAGGATCACTAACACATATTCGTCAAATTCAAAAAAAAAGTTAAAAAGATAGATTTCGAAATCTACGCCTAAAATTACCTACAATACTATCACATATGTTACTAAACCCTAAACCAATGAATACCATGACTCATTCTACATTAAATCATCTAGGGTGAAAACAATTTAATTTTAGTTGCTATAGATTTACATTATTTACAAATGTTTGTGGTTACATGATTTCTATTTTTCCTCTATATAAATATTTTTTATGAATTTTATAAATTATTTATAAGATTTATTGTTTGAGAAAACATCTAGAGAAGTCTTCCGGGGATTACGTACATGGAAGTCTTCTGAGAGAAGACTTTCGGAAGACTACTGGACGACTCTCGGAAGACGTCCGGAAAACTTCTCCATTAGGCGGAAATTTGAATTTCACTAAAATTCAAGCGGTAAAATTGTAGAGTCTTCCGTGAAGTCTTCCATGAAGTCTTCTACTGCATTATATGTTAGAAAACATCCCGGGAAGTCTTCTGAAACCCTAAATCAATTAATTATCCAAAAAACACTTCGTTAAACATAAAATAAACTTAGAAAGTGTTTAAATCATCTTATTAGAGGATCACTAACACATATTCGTCAAATTCAAACAAAAAAGTTAAGAAGATAGATTTCAAAATCTATGCCTAAAACTACCTACAATACTATCACATATGTTACTAAACCCTAAACCAATGAATACCATGACTCATTCTATATTAAATCATCTAGGTTGAAATCAATTCAATTTTAGTTGATATAAATTTACATTATTTACAAATGTTTGTGGTTACATGATTTCTATTTTTCCTCTATATAAATATTTTTATGAATTTTATAAATTATCTTTAATATTTATTGTTTGAGAAGACGTCTAGAGAAGTCTTCTGGAGAATACGTACATGGAAGTCTTCTCAGAGAAGACTTTCGGAAGACTACTGAACGACTCACGGAAGACGTCCGGAAGACTTCCGGAAGACTTCGCCATTAGGCGGGAATTTGAATTTCACTGAAATTCAAGCGGTATAATTGTAGAGTCTTCCGTGAAGTCTTCCATGAAGTCTTCTACTGCATTATATGTTAGAAGACATCCCGAGAAGTCTTCTGGAAGTCTTCTGAAATCCTAAATCAATTAACTAACCAAAAAACACTTCCTTAAACATAAAATAAACTTAGAAAGTGTTTAAAATTATCTTATTAGAGGATCACTAACACATATTCGTCAAATTCAAAAAAAAAGAAGTTAAAAAGATAGATTTCAAAATCTATGCCTAAAACTACCTACAATATTATCACATATGTTACTAAACCTTAAACCAATGAATACCATGATTCATTCTACATTAAATCATCTAGGTTGAAAACAATTCAATTTTAGTTGATATAAATTTACATTATTTACAAATGTTTGTGGTTACATGATTTCTATTTTTTCCTCTATATATATATATTTTTTTTATGAATTTTATAAATTATATTTAGGATTTATTGTTTGAAAAGACTTCTAGAGAAGTCTTCCGGAGAATACGTACATGGAAGTCTTCTCAGAGAAGACTTTCGGAAGACTACTGGACGACTCACGGAAGACTACTGGACGACGCACGGAAGACGTCTGGAAGTCTTCTCACGCGAAAATGTTATTTTGGTAAAATTGAATACAATTTTTTTGTTTGCTCACAAGGAGTTTATTGTTTTTTCACGAGTCTTTTGGGTTACTTTTGCATTTGATTAAATTTGGGGTACACTTTTGCATTTGAAATCAAGTTTTGAGTCATTTTTAGTAATTTCCCCATGTATTATTGATATGAGCAAGGCTATTTTCGAGAAAGGTTTGGCTTATTGAATTTAAAGATGAGTTTCCAATAATGCTTAGGATATTACTGATATTGTAGTCATGTTGTATCTTGGCAAATGGTATTTTGATTACCAATTTTGTAAAGTGATTTTCAATTAAAATAGGTCATTTTTGATAACCAAGAAATAATATAATGGTCTCCTCGGTGTTAGTGCTTATTAGATACATATTTTTATGATTTTATGTATAGTATATTATCTAATAATAACTCATACAATGTTTTAAGTATTACATATATTTCAGAAGAAAATATATATTTTCTTAAGGAAATCTATATTTTTCATATAGTAAAGAACATATTTTTCTTTATTTATTAATCTATAAAAATACCTTTTTGTAAAATTAGAAAATTTATATAAACTAATACCTACAATAATATTTTACTTCAATCAATGTATGCTGGACTGTCAAAGCATCAATAGACTAATCGAGCAAAATTCGAAGAAAATATTTTCCATCTATAAGGAGTTAGTAAATGAAAGAATTAGAATCTATTTCATTGATATTTTATTTTTGCCACATATTTAATCTTTAAGTGTTACATATACATTATTGTTGTCAAATGTACTTTTAGGTGGTGATATATCCTATCAAAAACTAAAATGAACATTTGGAACAACCTTTTAACATAATTTTAGGATAAAAGGATTATAAAAGAAACCAATAATTCTAACTTCAGGTTCTTCGGATCATCATGCGACAATTTTCAGGGACATATATAGCTAAAATTGGTAGCTAATCTATCGCTAGTTGATTTAATCCACATATTTAATCATTCAACGTTACATATCGAAGGTTGTCGTTAATTGGTAGTTTAAGGTGGTGACATATTGTTTGAAAAACTATAATGAATGTTTAAAATAAAATTTAACATAAATATTTAAGGATAGAAAGAAAATAAACTAACAAATCAATTTAAAACAGTTTTTCAGGATAATCCTAAAAATAGTATTCAATGACTTATATATATTTATATGTCCACATTTAAGGTTTTCTACAGTAACAAAAAAAGCATTCATTTTACAGTAAAAAATTACAATGTCGGCAACCAAATTTGCTATATTTTGTATTGTTCTAGTTGCTCTTTCTGGCCTTCATGAATGTATGCCATATATTGCTTACGTTTCTTCTAATCCTCTAGCTTCATTACCATTAAAATAATAATTATATAATCCATCACCTTTTTAATTGTTTTATTTTCTAAACTTTATGAAGGTGCTAACTTGGAAAAGAAGCCCAAAGGAACATGCTCTAAAACACCAAAGAATGTTTGGTGTTGCAGCTCCACTACACACTGCCTAAGCACCAAAGAGGCATATGACAAGATATGTATCTGGTAGTACTTGGAGCCGTTGAATTTTTCAGAAGAGAATTCTATAATTAAATAGTCCAAATATCTTTATACTTAAATAATAAGTGGTAATTCTTATTTCACACGATCAGATAATTTTATGTCCCAAATAATTTTGGAATTTCTTCGAAAGATCGATATATGTATATGGTTGTTTATCTGACTTTTTTTATTGTATTTGAGAAGTTTATATTAGAAAATGAGAATAAAACCATTTTAGACTGTTCACATGTATTTAAATGTTGTAAAGACTTGGTTTATTATATAAAATAAAAATATATAACTTCAACATCGAGTATAAATTATATAAAATAATACTAAATAAATTAAGAATCACCAATTCAATAACCTTCACTATCTAGGATTGTGCCAATTCAAATTATCGAACAATTTTATAAGATAGTGAGAAAATATATTTCATAAAAATCCATAATGGTGGGGGTATTTACTAATACGGTCCAATGAAAATTTTATAATAAAAATTAATATATTAGGTTTTATAGATATAAAAAAAAATTGTATTGTTCACAGTTATCTCAATCGCTAATTATTTTAACCATTCAAATAAATTGATCTTGTTTTATCATCTTAAATCAAAAGGACATTTTCATTATATAATATGTAACTTATATACATCAAATAATCTAAAAGGAAGAAAATGAAAGCCAAAGTTTTTCTTAGTATATCTATATATAAAACATGAACAAAAAATGAAATTGCTTATTTTATATAAAATATTTATTTATATATGAATGATAAAATATAATTGTTGGTAAACTATTAATATATCTTATTTCCACTATTAATAATTACAGATTTTCTATTGTTAAATAACTGAAAAGACATAACTTGGTGCCTATGCATCTTCTAGGAAACAAGGTATTATTGATATGAGCAAGGGTATTTTTGAGAAAGGTTTGGCTTATTGAATTTAATGATGAGTTTCCAATAATGCTTAGGATATTACTGATATTGTGGTCATGTTGTATCTTGGAAAATGGTATTTTGATTACCAATTTTGTAAAGTGGTTTTCAATTAAAATAGGTCAGATTTGATAACCAATAAATAATATAATGGTCTCCTCGGTGTTAGTTCTTATTAATGCATAATTTTATGATTTTTTGTACTGTATATTATCTAATAATAGCTCATACAATATTTTAAGTATTACATATATTTCTGAAGAAAATCCATATTTTCTTAAGGAAATCTATATTTTCCATATAATAAAGAAAATATTTTTCTTTATTTATAAATCTACAAAAATACCTTTTTGTCAGAGCCGGCCCTTGGGCCAAGCCAAGGAAGCAGTCGCTTCCAGCCTTTTTATTATAAAGATATTTTCAGCCACAATTTTCTTAAATTCTTCTTTAATGTAGTGGTAAAATCTAAAAGTTATAGTTTTTCTTTGTGTAACCAGGGTTCAAAACCCCATAAAAGCAGCCATTTGTTTTTAATTTGCTTCTAGCCATAGATTTCTTAGGGCCGGCTCTGCTTTTTGTAAAATTAGAACTCTTATATAAACTAATACCTACAATAATATTTTACTTCAATCAATGTATGCCGGACTTTCAAAGCATCAATGGACTAATCGAGCAAAATTCGAAGAAAATATTTTCCATCTATAAGGATTTAGTAAATGAAAGAATTAGAATCTATTTCATTGGTATTATTTTTGCCACATATTTAATCTTTCAGTGTTACATATATATTATTGTTGTTAATTGGTACTTTTAGGTTGTGATATATCCTATCAAAAATTAAAACGAACATTTGGAACAACCTTTTTACATAATTTTAGGTTATAAGGATAATAAAAGAAACCAATAATTCTAACTTCAGGTTCTTCGAATCATCATGCGACAATTTTTCAGGGACATATATACATGTTCACATTTAAGGGTACTGATGATAAATTAGAAAATGCTAAAATTGGTAGCTAATCTATGGCTAGTTGATTTTATCCACATATTTAATCATTCAACGTTACATATCGAAGGTTGTCGTTAATTGGTAGTTTAAGGTGGTGACATATTGTATGAAAAACTATAATGAATGTTTAAAATAAAATTTAACATAAATATCTTAGGATAGAAAGAAAATAAACTTACCAATCAATTCAAAACAGTTTTTCAAGATACTCCTAAAAATAGTATCCAATGATTTACATATATGTATATGTTCACATTTAAGGTTTTCTACAGTAACACACAAAAAACATTCATTTACAGTAAAAAATACAATGTGAGCATCCAAATTAGCTATATTTTGTATTGTCCTTGTTGCTCTTGTTAGCCTTCATGAATGTATGTCATATATAGCGTACATTCCATCTATTCCTCTAGCATCATTACCATTAAAATAATAATTATATAATCCATCACCTAATTTATTTATTTTTCATTGTTTAAACTTTTTGCAGGTGCTAACCTGAAAAAAAAACCCAAAGGAACATGCTCTAAAACACCAAAGAATGTTTGGTGTTGCAGCTCCACTACACACTGCCGAAGCACGAAAGAAGAATGTGATAAGATTTGTATATGGTAGTATCTTGGGCCGTTGAATTTTTCAGAAAATAATTCTATAATTATATAGTCCAAATATTTTTATTCTTCCATTATTCTAAATATGAATAATAAATAGTAATTCTTATTTCACATGATCAGCTAATATTATGTACCAAATATTTCGGAATTTTGTTGAAAGATCGATATATATAGTTGTTTTCTGACTTTCTTCAATTGTATTTGAGAAGTTTAAAAATGTTATAGAAAATGAAAATAAAAACATTTTAGACTGTTTAACTGTATTTAAATGTTGTAAAGATTTGGTTTATTATCTAGAATGGAAATATATAACTTCAAAATAAATTAATGATCACAAATTTAATAACTTTTAAAATCTCAGATTGGATTGATTCCAAATATCGCAAAATTTTATAAGATAATGAGAAAATATATTTTTATTAAAATCCATAATGGTGGGGGGTATTTTCAAATATGGTCCCACAAAATTTTTATGAAAAACATTAATAAATAAATATGTATAAATATAAAAAATGTATTCTTCACAGTGATTTCAATCGATAATTATTTTAACCATTCATTTTTTTTATATTGTTTTTATCATTTTTAATCCAAAGACCATCTGCATTATATAATACATATCTTATATAAATTAAATAATCTAACATGAACAAAATGAAAGCCAAATTAAAGCTTAATATATCTATATATGAAACATGACAACAAATGAAATTTCTGACTTTACATAATTTTTTTAATTTATATAGGAATGATAAAACGGAATTGTTGGTAAACAACTAATATATCATATTTACACCATTAATAGTTACAGATTTTTTTGACTGTAAAATAACTGAAAGACATAACTTGGAGTTTATGCATCTTATAGGAAACAATGTATTTGTAACATCCCGAGTTGTGATATTTGGAAAGGCTTAAGAGAATTGATTTGGCTACCTATGTCACCAAAGTTGACTTACCTTTTCCACCACACATCCATTTAGAACTCCAGGGTTAAGCGTGCTTATGCTGGAGTAGTGAAAGGATGGGTGACCTATCGGGAAGTGATTCGCGATACCGTGTGAGTGAGGCCAAAACACGGGGAAAGGTCAGGTGGTGATTGCAAGGACAGTAAACAATGATTTCGAGCCTTGGAAAAAAAATAACGCACCGACCGTTGGAACGGGATGGGGCCCATGGGCGAGAGAGCGGGCGTGGGTGGCCCATTAGCCGTGGGCGGTCGGGGCGTTACAAGTGGTATCAGAGCTGGTTAGTCATCTCAGTTCTGACCTGAGAGGCGTCTTGAGACCTCTCAGAGGCGCAACGAGGGTGTTGCGTTCTTTGAGAGGGGGTGAATTGTAACATCCCGAGTTGTGATATGTGGAAAGGCTTAAGAGAATTGATTTGGCTACCTATGTCACCAAAGTTGACTTACCTTTTCCGTCACACATCCGTTTAGAACTCCAAGGTTAAGCGTGCTTATGCTGGAGTAGTGAAAGGATGGGTGACCTATCAGGAAGTGATTCGCGATACCGTGCGAGTGAGGCCAAAACACGGGGAAAGGTCGGGTGGTGATTGCAGGGACAGTAAACAATGATTTCGAGCCTTGGAAAAATTAACGCACCGACCGTTGGAACGGGATGGGGCCCACGGGCCGATAGAGCGGGCGTGGGTGGCCCATTAGCCGTGGGCGGTCGGGGCGTTACAAGTGGTATCAGAGCTGGTTAGTCATCTCGGTTCTGACCCGAGAGGCGTCTTGAGACTGTCATGGGGAGCAACGAGGGTGTTGCATTCTTTGAGAGGGGGTGAATTGTAACATCCCGAGTTGTGATATTTGGAAAGGCTTAAGAGAATTGATTTGGATACTTATGTCACCAAAGTTGACTTACCTTTTCCGCCACACATCCGTTTAGAACTCCAGGGTTAAGCGTGCTTATGCTGGAGTAGTGAAAGGATGGGTGACCTATCGGGAAGTGATTCGCGATACCGTGTGAGTGAGGCCAAAACACGGGGAAAGGTCGGGTGGTGATTGCAGGGTCAGTAAACAACGATTTTGAGCCTTGGAAAATTTAACGCGCCGACCGCTGGAACGGGATGGGGCCCACGGGCCGAGAGAGCGGGCGTGGGTGGCCCATTAGCCGTGGGCAGTCGGGGCGTTATAAGTTGTAACGACCGTAACCAGGTATTCCAGTTTTATTAAATAATGGTTTGGCATTATATTAATTATTTCTGGTTTCCAAACCATTCCTAAACCAACTGGTTTGATTTCATTTAGTTTTGATTATTATTTATCTTATTCAATATTCCCATGACCTAATCGTGTAGCATATATATTATGCCTTTCTTCTTCTTTACCGAAGTCCAGCCACCACCTCTGTTAAATTGTGCGTGAGAGCAAAAGCATCAAACCATGATGCACCATCTCCATATGCATCTCCTCTTTCCATCGTATCTATCCCTCCTTTAACTTTTTCTAGCTCCACTCTTGTCTTGATATCTCGTGGGGAGTGTAGATCCGCCGCCGTTCACCACCATGCACCACCAGATCCGTTTTAGCTGCTGTGAGTCGAGCCATCCTTGCCCTTGTTTGTGTTGTGTAGCAGAACCGAGACATGGAAGAGATGATCAACGTGGAGCTGCCGCATCATTCCGCAAGCCAGCCGTATTCTTGATTTGTGATCCACCGGAGAGGTAGCTGATGTGCATGGAGCCACCGTCGTCACTCTCGTTGGTGTAGTGTAGCGGGACTGAGAAGATGTGAGCCGCTCCCTAATCGTTCGTAACGGAGTTCTTCACCACCACCACCGGCGCCGATCTCCACCAGCATGATCCACGAGTCACCGGAGAGCCATGAGGTTGCTGGATTAGCCGTTGCAAGTCACACCGTCGAGATCCGAGGTAGTGAGATCGATCACCATCTCACTCTTGCTTGCGCCCCAAGCTTCTTCCTTCATCACCCGTGAAGTCGTCGTGAGTTTAAGTGCTTGTTTTATATTTCTTGTGAAGCAAACAACGTATCTAATTGATGAAGATGGAGTTAATTATTATTTCTTCTTGTTTTCATGCTGTCCATATTAAATCCTGCCTTGGTACGTGTTATTTCTCCTTAGGAAATTGGCATCACGAAAACCAAGTTTGCTCGATCCAAGGCAAAAACCTAATTTACTCGGTGATCAAGCTATCCAGTTCAGTTTTCTGATTTGTTCAGATTCTTCGTATTGGCTAAGGTGAGGGTCTATTCTGTAAATCTCGTTACTAGTGTAGAATTCTTTCTATCGTCGTTTAGTTTCGAAACATATTCCGTCTGATTGGATCAAGTTTTGTTTGATAGTTAGGATTCAATGTAAACTGGAATTAGGGGTCTAGAGGATTCAACTTGATATGGATTGAGTGATGTTAAATGATGTTATATATATACGTATACGTAGTTATGAGTAGGGACTATGTGAGGAGGGCGGCTGTTCAGAGAGATCTGGATTAGCAACGCTTATGAGGGCGGCTATTCAGAGAGATCTGGATTAGCAACGCTTATGAGGGCGGCTGTTCAGAGAGAGCTGGATTAGCAACGCTTATGAGGGTGGGGGTTCGGAGAGATCCGGGCTATCGACGCATATTGAGGGCGGGGGCTCAGAGACGTTTGGGCTATCGACGCATATTTGTGTGGGGCGTGGTGCATAGACGTTTGCATTCGATGCTTATTGGTTACGGGCGGGGCCCCAGAGATGTCTGGGCTAGCGACGCTTATTATGATGTCGTATATCCGTATGAGGAGAATGCGGGGTGTATGAGCTAGTTATGCACTATCAGCGCATTGTTTGTTCTGTGTGATGCTTTAGGTGTCGTGTTTGTTCATGCTAGAGCTAACCTTCCATAGTGGGAGTTCTATTTATTTAGTCAGTGGTTTGTGTGTCTAGCATCCCATACCTCACTGAGTGACTCCCTTGTTGCTCACCCCTCTTTCTTCCCCTTTCAGGTGAGTATGACGAGTAGTCGGATATCTGGACGGTTTGGTGTCTTGGGAGTCGTCGTATTTATATCTGTTTTTATTCGGTTGTATACGGATTTTCGATATGAATTATTCTGGTTATTAAATATAAAAAGTGATTTATCTTGCATATATTTTATTTCGGTTTCTAAATTTAAAAATGATTTATCCGCTTTTATTTTATTAAATATTTTAATATTTTATTTGATATTTTTATAAATCGGTTTTACTTAATTTTGTACCGGTAGTAGCACGCCGTTCTCAAGAGAGGATACCAAATTGTAACACCCGTCTCCTCCTCTCTTGAGAACGGCGTGCTACTACCGGCACAAAATTAAATTAAACCGATTTATAAAAATATCAAATAAAATATTAAAATATTTAATAAAATAAAAGCGGATAAATCATTTTTAAATTTAGAAACCGAAATAAAATATATGGAAGATAAATCACTTTTTATATTTAATAACCAGAATAATTCATATCGAAAATCCGTATACAACCGAATAAAAACAGATATAAATACGCTGTTTCCCAAGACACCAAACCGTCCAGATATCCGACTACTCGTCTTACTCACCTGAAAGGGGAAGAAAGAGGGGTGAGCAACAGGAGAGTCACTCAGTGAGGTATGGGATGCTAGACACGCAAACCACTAACTAAATAAATAGAACTCCCACTATGGAAGTTTAGCTCTAGCATGAACAAACACGACACCTAAAGCATCACACAGAACAAACAATGCGCTGATAGTGCATAACTAGCTCATACACCTCGCATTCTCCTCATACGGATATACAACATCATAATAAGCGTCGCTAGCCCAGACATCTCTGAGCCCCCGCCCGTAACCAATAAGCGTCGAATGCAAACGTCTCTGCACCACGCCCCACACAAATATGCGTCGATAGCCCAAACGTCTCTGAGCCCCCGCCCTCAATATGCGTCGATAGCCCGGATGTCTCCGAACCCCCGCCCTCATAAGCGTTGCTAATCCATCTCTCTCTGAACAGCCGCCCTCATAAGCGTTGCTAATCCAGATCTCTTTGAATAGCCGCCCTCATAAGCGTTGCTAATCCAGATCTCTCTGAACAGCCGCCCTCCTCACATAGTCCCTACTCATAACTACGTATACGTGTATATATATATATATAACATCATTTAACATCACTCAATCCATATCAAGTTGAATCCTATAGACCCCTAATTCCAGTTTACATTGAATCCTAACTATCAAACAAGACTTGATCCAATCAGACGGAACATGTTTCGAAACTAAACGATGATAGAAAGAATTCTACACTAGTAACGGGATTTACGGAATAGACCCTCACCTTAGCCAATACGAAGAATCTGAACAAATCAGAAAACTGAACTGGATAGCTTGATCACCGAGTAAATTAGGTTTTTGCCTTGGATCGAGCAAACTTGGTTTTTGTGATGCCAATTTCCTAAGGAGAAATAACACGTACCAAGGCAGGATTTAATATGGACAGCATGAAAACAAGAAGAAATAATAATTAACTCCATCTTCATCAATTAGATATGTTGTTTGCTTCATAAGAAATATAAAATAAGCACTTAAACTCACGACGACTTCACGGGTGATGAAGGAAGAAGCTTGGGGCGCAAGCAAGAGTGAGATGGTGATCGATCTCACTACCTCGGATCTCGACGGTGTGACTTGCAACGGCTAATCCAGCAACCTCATGGCTCTCCGGTGACTCGTGGATCATGCTGGTGGAGATCGGCGCCGGTGGTGGTGGTGAAGAACTCCGTTACGAACGATTAGGGAGCGGCTCAGATCTTCTCAGTCCCGCTACACTACACCAACGAGAGTGACGACGGTGGCTCCATGCACATCAGCTACCTCTCCGGTGGATCACAAATCAAGAATACGGCTGGCTTGCGGAATGATGCGGCAGCTCCACGTTGATCATCTCTTCCATGTCTTGGTTCTGCTACACAACACCAACAAGGGCAAGGATGGCTCGACTCACAGCAGCTAAAACGGATCCGGTGGTGCATGGTGGTGAACGGCGGCGGATCTACACTCCCCACGAGATATCAAGACAAGAGTGGAGCTAGAAAAAGTTAAAGGAGGGATAGATACGATGGAAAGAGGAGATGCATATGGAGATGGTGCATCATGGTTTGATGCTTTTGCTCTCACGCACAATTTAACAGAGGTGGTGGCTGGACTTCGGTAAAGAAGAAGAAAGGCATAATATATATGCTACACGATTAGGTCATGGGAATATTGAATAAGATAAATAATAATCAAAACTAAATGAAATCAAACCAGTTGGTTTAGGAATGGTTTGGAAACCAGAAATAATTAATATAAAGCCAAACCATTATTTAATAAAACTGGAATACCAGGTTACGGTCGTTACAATTCTTCCCCCCTTAATCGGAATTCGTCCCAAATTCTAAAAAGAACCCAAAAGAAACTTCGACGACTAAGAAGGAAAGAAGAACACGATATGAGAAGCAAACAAAAGGGTGTATTTTTTTTTATTTTTTTTGAAACATCCCAATCCCCAAAAACATTAAAATTGTTTGAAACCGCGTCCCATAAATCGCCATCCCGGGTCGGAGCCGGGACGGAACCCGCTCTGATACCAAATTGTAACGCCCCGACCGCCCACGACTAATGGGCCACCCATGCCCGCTCTCTCGGCCCGTGGGCCCCATCCTGTTCCAGCGGTCGGCGCGTTAAATTTTCAAAGGTTCGAAATCATTGTTTATTGACCCTGCAATCACTACCCGACCTTTCCCCGTGTTTTGGCCTCACTCACACAGTATCGCGAATCACTTCCCGATAGGTCACCCATCATTTCACTACTCCAGCATAAGCACGCTTAACCCTGGAGTTCTAAACGGATCTGTGGCGGAAAAGGTAAGTCAACTTTGGTGACATAGGTAGCCAAATCAATTCTCTTAAGCCTTTCCAAATATCACAACTCGGGATGTTACAGTATTATTGATATGAGCAAGGTTATTTTCGAGAAAGTTTTGGCTTATTGAAATTAAATATCCAATAATGCTGAGGATATTACTCGTATTGTGATCATGTTGTATCTAGGCAAATGGTAGTTTAGATTACCATTTTATATAGTAATTTTCAACTAAAATAGGTCATTTTCATAACCAATAAATAATATAATGGTTTCCTCGGCGTTAGTTCTTATTAGATACATAATTTTATGATTTTATGTATAGTATTTTATTTAATAATAATTCATACAATATTTGAACTATTATAAATATTTCTGAAGAAAATATATATTTCTTAAGAAAATCTACATTTTTCATATTATAAAGAAAAATTTTTTCTTTATTTATTTATCTTTAAAATAATTTTTGTAAAATTAGAACTTTTATATAAACTAATACCTACAATAATATTTTATCTTCAATCAATGTATGCGGACTTTCAAAACATCTATAGAATAATCCAGAAAAAATCAAAGACAATATTTTCCATCTGTAAGGAGTTAGTAAATAAAAGAATTAGAATCTACTTCATTGATAATTGATTTTTGCAATATATTTAATCATTCAGCGTTATATGTATATTATTGTCTTTAATTGGTACTTTTAGGTGGTGATATATTCAAAAACTAAAATGAACATTTCGAACAACTTTATAACGAAATTTTAGGATATATGGATAATAAAACTAACCAAGAATTCTAATTTCAGGTTCTTCGGATCATCATGCGACAATTTTCAGGGATATATATACACGTTCACATTTAAGGGTATTGATGAGAAATTAGTAAATGCTAAAACTGGTAGCTAATCTATCGCTAGTTGATTTTATCCACATATTTAATCATTCAACGTTACATTTCGAGAGTTTTTAATTGGTAGTTTAGGACGCTGACATATAGTATCAAAAAATAAAATGATTGTTTTAAATAAATTTTAACATAAATATTTTAGGATAAAAATTAAATAAAACTAACCAATCAACTTTAAACAGTTTTCAGGATAATCGTAAAAATAGTATTCAATGACTTATATCTATGTATATGTTCACATTTAAGGTCTTCTACAGTAAACACAAAAAAACATTCATTTACAGTAAACATTTACAATGTCGGCATCCAAATTTGCTATATTTTGTATTGTTCTAGTTTCTCTTGCTAGCCTTCATGAATGTATGTCATATATAGCATACTTTTGGTCTAATCCTCAAGCATTATTACCATCACCTTTTTAATTTTTTTGTTGTTTAAACTTATGCAGGTGCTAACATGGAAAAAAAGCCCAAAGGAACATGCTCTAAAACACCAAAGAATGTTTGGTGTTGCAGCTCAACAACACACTGCCGAAGTACCAAAGAGGAATGTGACAAGATGTGTATCTGGTAGTATCTGGAGTCCCTAAATTTTTCAGAAAAATATTCTATAATTATATAGTCCAAAATATTTTATACTTCTATTATTCTAAAGTTAAATAATAAATATTTCACACGATCATCTAATATTATGTACCAAATATTTTAGAATTTCTTCGAAAGATGGATATATATATATATATATATATATATATATATATGGTTTTTTACTGATTTTATTTGATTGTATTTGAGAAGTTTATAAATGGTACATAAAATGAGAATAAAACAATTTTAGACTTTTTAACTGTATTTAAATGTTGCAAAGACTTGTTTATTATACAAAATAATATATATATATATATATATATATAACTTCAAAATATAGTATAAATTATATAAAATAACACTAAATAAATTAATGATCACCAATTTACTAAATTTCACTATTTTGGATTGGGTCGTTTCAAAATATCCCACAATTTTATAAGATAATGAGACAATATATTTTATAAAATTCCATAACGGCGGGGGTATTTTCAAATATGGTCCCATGAAAACTATACAATAAAAATTAATATATAAATTTTTATAAATATAAATTGTTCACAGTGATCTCAATAGCTAATTATTAACCATTCAATAAATTTTGATTTTGTTTTATCAGTTTGAATCAAAAGCAAATTTACATTAAATAATATGTATATTATATACATCATATAATCTAACGGGAAAAAAATTAAAGCCAAAGTTTAGCTCAATATATATATATATATATATATAAATGAAAAAAATGAAATTTCTTATTTTACATAAAACCTTTATTTATGATAAAACAAAATTGTTGGTAAACTATATAATATTTACACCATTAGTATTACAGATTTTTATTGTAAAATAACTGAAAAGACATAACTTAGTGTTGATGCATCTTATCGTAAACAATCTATTATTGATATGAACGAAGTTATTTTCGAGAAAAGTTTGGCTTACTGAATTTAAAGATAAGTTTCCAATAATGTCTAGGATATTACTGATATTGTGGTCATGTTGTATCTTGGAAAATGTTAGTTTAGATACTATTTTTGTAAAGTGATTCAAGTAAAATAAGTCGTTTTTATAACCAATAAATAATATAATGGTCATCTCGGCGTTAGTTTTTTTTAGATACATAATTTTATGATTTTATGTATAATATTTTATCCAATAATAGATCATGCAATATTTTAACTATTATATATATATATATATATATATATATATATATCTGAAGAAATATATATATATATATTTTTCCTATATATATATATATGTTTCTTAAGGAAATTTATTTATTTCATATAAGAAAGAACATATTTTCTTTATTTATTAATCTACAAACAATGCCTTTTTGTAAAATTAAAACTGTTATATAAACTAATACCTACAATAATTTTTTACTTCAATCAATGTATGCCGGACTTTCAAAACATATATAGAATAATCCAGCAAAAATCGAAGACAATATTTTCCATCTATAAGAAATTAGTAACTAGAAGAATTAGAAGCTAATTCACTTGATAATTGATTTTCGCTACATATTTAATCTTTCAACGTTACATATATATTACTATCATTGATTGTTACTTTTAGGTGGTGATATATCCTATCAAAACTAAAATGAACATTTGGAACAACTTTTTAACATAATTTAAGGATATAAGGATAATAAAAGTAACCAATAATTCTAACTTCAGGTTCTTCGGATCATCATGCGACAATTTTTCAGGGACATATATATATATATATGTTCACATTTACGGGTACTGATGAGAAATTAGTAAATGCTAAAATTGGTAGCTAATTTCAGGAACCTTACATGCTTCAACTAAACCTCAGAGAAGAAATTTCAAGTAAAATATATAGTCTCTTACTAAATGATTCTTCCTCATCATATGACTCTGACTCATCTATGTCTTCTGAAAAAGCTCTTCAGTTTGATGAACTAAATAGTTCATCATTTAGTTCAGATTCAGATGAAAAGAATATCTATGTCCTCACTAAAGATCAAGAATTACAATTTGAAATGTTAAATTTCATTTCGAATCCAAGTTTTAAACAGAAATTTCTTGAGAAATCATTTCCTCTTTAAATGAAAAAGATGTTAATAAAATAGATAGTTCTTCAAAATCTTATGGTCCAACTTCCTCCAAATCCTCTTATGATCTTACTACCATTCTCAACAAAAGAAAGAAAGACACCTCGAAAACAATAATACAAGATCTTAGAACTGAAATAAAATAAGTAAAAATGATTTTAAAATCCTTAAAGAAAAAAAAAAGATTTGAATATTTACATTCAATTATATCTTCTATCAAAGGTCATCATGATCCTAGTTCGGAAGAACAACAAAATGATTGCTTAAACAATGAAGATGAAAATCTCAAGGAAAACAATTCAATCTCTAGACATGGCCCCAAATGATTTCCTTTTTGTTCTAAGAGAAATAACTTCTCAAAAATATAAAATTAAGATTACTATTGTTTTTTTCTGAAAATTAAAAAATTGATACAATTTCTTTGTTCAACGCTGGTGCAAACCTTAACTGCATCAAGTCTAGGCTTGTTCCAAAATATTTTTATTTAGAAACTAAAGAAAAATCATCTGCTGTAAATAACTCTAAACTTCATATAACATCTAAAGGAGAAGTTTCATTATTAAAAAAAATATCCTTATTAAAACTGCATTTATTAATTTAAGTACACCATATAAAGTTATGGATGATGAAATTTAATTTAAAAATAAAAATATAAAATTATCTTTAAAGTTCTCGAAACACCAAAAAAGCAAAGTCTAAACTTAATAAAAGCTTGTTCAATACAAGAAAACTTTATAAACTCTTTAATCCATAGTAAAACCTTCCACCTAGAACATTTAAAATCAGAAGTTTTACTTCAAAAGACCTTAGAAACCTTAAATTCAAAAATAATAAAAGAAAAAAAAAATTAAATAAATTATTTGAGAAAGAAATTTGTTCAGATTTACCAACTCTTTTTTGGAATCGAAAACAACATATTATCGATTTACCTTATGATGAAAATTTTATTGAAAAAGAGATTCTCACAAATGCTCATCCAATTCAAATGAACTAAGAATTAGAATCACATTGTAGAAAAAAAATTCGGATCTTCTAGAAAAAGGATTGATTTCGAAATCAAGATCTCCTTGGTCTTGTGCTGCTTTTTAACTAAATATAAATTCTGAAATTGAAAGAGGAACCCCAAGTTTAGTAATTAATTACAAACCTCTAAACACTGCTTTAAATTTGATTAGATATCCAATACCAAATAAAAAAAAAGATTTACTTCAAAGACTTTACTCTGCCCACATATTCTCAAATTTTGATCTAAAATCAGGATTTTGGCAAATCCAGATATATGAATATGATCGTTATAAAACATCATTTACAGCCCCTCTTGGTCAGTATCAATGAAATGTAATGCCATTTGGTTCTAAAAATGCACCTTCTGAATTTCAAAAAAATCATGAATAATATTTTCTCTGATTATTCAAAATTTTGCATTGTTTACATGATCATATACTAATATTCTCACATTCTATTGATGAACATTTCAAGAAACTCAAAACATTTTATTTCATTGCGAGAAAAATGGCCTTGTTGTTTCCCAAACAAAAATTTCCCTATTTCAAACTAAGATCAGATTTTTAGGTCACTACATATCACAAGGTATGATAACCCCTATTGAAAGATCTTTAGAATTTGAAAATAAATTTCCAGACAAAATTATTGATAAAACTCAATTACAAAGGTTCCTTGGAAGTCTCAATTACGTTTTAGTTATGATCTCCTTGGAAGTCTCAATAACCCCAATTGAAAGATCTTTAAAATTATTTATAACTGTTGTTAATTGGTACTTCTAGGTGGTGATATATCCTATCAAAAACTAAAATGAACATTTGTAACAAATTTTTAACATAATTTTAGGATATAAGGATAATAAAACTAACCAATAATACTAATTTCAGGTTCTTTGGATCATCATGCGACAATTTTTCAGGGACATATATACATGTTCACATTTCAGGGTACTGATGAGAAATTAGTAAATGCTAAAATTGGTAACTAATCTATCGCTCGTTGACCTGGCCAGTGTACCGAGCTCCAGTACATCAACCCGATCAGTACCGAGCTCCAGTATATCGACCCGATCAGTACCACTTCCACTGGCTTGACCAGTGATAAAAGTGCAGAACATGTCTTCCAAAGGAAAATCCAACACGTCAACGGAAACTCTGTCCCCAGTTCCGGCAACGTGTTTGTCCTTAGAGACCTTCGAATGGAACGAACTCATCCATGCCAGACTCTGATTCTTCTTCAACCGATAAATCAGCCTGTAATCGAGAATGATGATACGCCACCGCAAGAGAAACCCGTCTCGGAGAAAAATAGCCCCAAAAATATGGACCGCCCTGAAGAAGAGCTCTAACAATAGGCAGGTCCTCGGGAAACGTGGGCAGAGGATTAGTGACTGCAAAACAAAGAAAGCAAGTATGAGGTTCAATATCTTCAAAACGAAAACACCAACGGATATCTAATCAACATTACCCTTCGGCCCCATCTACTCTTAAAAAATAGGAATGCAACTCTCCTCGGCAGACTCGCTCCCTACGCACACAAAAAATAGCTCTTTCGATACTCATGCGAGTTCGAGGCAAACCCCTGATTATCGGCATATCGTTCCTTGGGCTCAAACGGGATCTAAGCGATGTTCCCGACCCCACTGAATTCAGTAGAGCCTCGAAATAATCAGCATCGAGAGTCATGCCGCGCTAATAACTCAGGACTAAAATCTTGATAAGATGTTGCAAGCTGGTAAGAGTGATTTGGCTAATCGACAATCCAAACCGATCCAGGACTTGAACGATTATCCTCAGGATAGGAAACCACAAACGAAAACGCAGCACAAATGCTCGTAACACGTGAAGTAACCATCTGGAGGAGAATCAGCACGTTCTCCATCCCTTGGAAGTCGAAATTCTACCGAGTCCAAGACATGGCAGAAACGTCGGATGACGTCAAGATAAAAAGGAAAACTGTGACTCAGACAACCAGGGGTCCTTTTTGTACGAACTGGGGGCGGATACCATGATTCTTGTGGAGGAGACTTCAAATTGCACGTAGCCAGGCAATACACATCGGCTTTCGTTAGGATCAACGGAGTGTGCCACGAATTCGACTTTCGCGTCAACTCCACCATCCTGGGTACGAATGCTATCGGGGTCAAAGCAAGAAGAAAAAACCTTGGTTGAAGTTCACTGGCTTGAAGACATGATCAAAAACAAGAAAAGAAAGAATTAAAGAGAAAGATCTTTCTACCTTAAGAGAAGTTCTTGTGGAATGAAGCAAGTAAAGAATTTGAAAACTTACTCCACATACTTATAGGCAAGAAAACTTACTATTCATCTTTAGGACTTTTAGCCATTAATATCTCCTAGCTCACCTAACCTATCTAACCGCTTGCAAGAACCTCACAATTCTAAGGAGCTGGGCGCTAACTGTTGGGCTCAAATTCGGTCACGACGGAATTAATGGATGAAAATTTCCTAAAGAACATTTGAAAAACAAAAGGCGCGGGAAACCACAAATCCATCAGGCAAGTTGGATCAGCACCATCCGTCTCGGTTCCGATCAATACCTGTTTTGAACCTCGATTAAACCGTCTCTTGTTTCGTCTCTATTGGAGTTATCATTGGAACTTTATGATAAAAAACCGTAGAGGCTTGTTTTCTCGTATGAATTCAAATGGTTCGTATAAAACGCCAACGATTGACTTAACACTAAAGTTGTCTCAACTATACGAGTAATTTGAACTATTTACAAAGCCAACATCGTACCGGAGGTTTTCTCTGGAAAAGATCGTAAAAACGTTTAAGTCAAAAAATGGCCCAAAAGGGTCTAAGACGTGGCTAAGAGCCCACTTACGGTTTTAGATGGGATTGATCCCAATGATACTAAGACGGTTTATCTATTGTTCGCAAGAGAAGATAAATGTCTAGTCCGAAAAGATAAATGTTAAGTTTCAAGAGATAATTTTGAAGATCGAAGAAAAATGGAATATTTCCGCAAGGCGATAACCACGACTCGGGGGCAGAAGAGGAAAGAGGGAACCGCCTTGAGAGAAGTATATAAGGAACACCAAGATAGAGAGTGAAAGGACATGAAATACATAGCAAAAAACTTAGCACTTAGAGCGATTTAGGCAATTTTTTGTTTTCTATTCTTGAGCTGCGACTCAACTAGGTTAACGAAGTGTTCGGAGGTTACAACTAGGCAATTCACCAACAGCTCTTGTAGCCGACGCTTTACTTTTTGTAACGCTCATTCACGAATTTGGAATAAGACCTTTCTTTGCTCTCTCATTTTTTCGATTACTACTTTGTTTGTTTTTATTGTCTGATTGCTTGACGTTTGGCTTAGCAGAAATTCGGGACCTCTGGGAAAGTTAGGGTTTCTTGACTTTCCTTATTTTGTGGAAATCGACAGTGCAATTTTTGGTTCCCACAGGAAGGCCGAAGAAGAGTCTCCGAATTAACCTCCACCCGCCCTTAAAAAAAGAATCAACATGATCTTATGGGGGAATACACGAAATGACCTCAAAACAGGACCAGCGAAACCGGAAATTGAGCTCCGAGACAACCAACAGGCTCACATCACCATCACAGTAACGGTTCACAACCCTGAATACCAAATATCCAACACCAGAACGATCTTGAGTCACCAACCTAGTAAATCAGAGACAGCGCAACACTTCAACCCAAACTCCAGGATTGAACAAACATAAAGAATGTTAAAGGTTAGAAGACTTTTGGAAAAACCGATCGTACAAAAGATAAAAAATAATCATCAACACCAAAAACATGTTGACTTCATTTACGGAGGATCAAAGCTCTGCAATTCAATCAAAGCCCATCAACGAAGGGCAGAAAACAACATCTGAATACGAGAACCGCACGATGACGCATTAGTCATATGACTCGACGTCGGGGATGCAAGCTCTCCCGAGTTGTAATCGACACCGGAGTATCAATCGATGTCCTTTTATATGACGACTTCAAAATAATGGGATTCACCAAGGCCTTCCTTAAAAAGGAACACCCAATAAATCGGCTTCGCTGGAGAAACAACTTACTCGCTTAGATCGACTGAGCTCGTGGTAACTTCACGGGAAGTTCAAAAGATCATTGAATTCATCTTTATATATCGACCCGCTCCACTCAATGGATACTTGGAATACCTTGTCTTTATAGCATGAAAGAAGTATCGTCGACTTATCACCAATGCTTGAAAATCCCAACACCTAGAGGAATTGAGACCATACATGGAATGCAAAGAAGTTCAGGAATTTTCTACTTGACGAGCTTCGGAGACATTAAATCCCCTTCAGATTAACTCGACTACCAACACCATGACGGGAATGCCAGACCTGAGTACGAACCGCCGTGCACAAACGAAAGAAACCACGACCCCGCATAAGGGGGAAACAATTGAACTACGATAGGACTTGATCCCTCTACAAGGGTGTGTAGGCAGATCGAACGGGAGCTCAGTCACTCACCTCTAATTCAAAGTTCTACTGTCAAAAGGGGTTCAGGCTCGCAGAAACCCAATGCAGAGTCAAAAGAGGAACTACCTTCCCATCTTCAAAAACAAAGATTCATTCGATCCTCTGAGTAGAAATAAATCCGGACTTCCTCCCTGCGTATAGCTTACAGATCAATAAACATCTATTGAAATAAAGTTATTTAAAACAAAAGCGAACTTGTAGGCAAACCATTAATCCAAAACGATAAACTGTCGAAATTGAGGCCCTGATCAAGCTATTGAACACAGTTGATCCCGCACCAACTGCGGCTAAAAGCATCGGTAAGAATTTATTAGATCTAGCACCGATCCAGTGTCCAATAAAGTATCTACCAAGTCGACCCAAAGGATCCAAAATGTAAGGCCCAAACACAAAGAAAAGAGATAAACTAAAAGTCCAAAAAAATCCGGACTCATAAAACATCACAAGCATGACATTTTATTCCATGAGTTATTGCCAAAACAAAAGAGAAGAAAGAAATACATCTCAAAATAAAAAGAGAAAACGCAACAAGAAGAAAAGACTCCAGCTGAGTTCATCCTTGATCCGCCAATTCACCGTCTTCACGCTGACTGTCTGAATGCCCCAAATCACCAATTGGGTCATCCGCCTCCGAAGGAACCTTTGCGAAAACTTCATCCGGTAAATCTTCTGAAATCTGAGGAAGATCCAACTTCCAGCCAAAAAAATCAGACACAACAGTTGTTGAGTTTAGGTTCATATTGAGTTGAGTAATTAAAGAATGGGAGAAGAATGTTTGGGACGGCCAAATGGTAAAAGACCATCCGGGTAAAGGAGGAAGTTACCATGCGCTTACCTTGGGTATTCACCCTTGATCCATCCGTTGGAAAGGAAAATAGGATAGGCCTTGACAGGCTGTAACAGTTGGAAAGTAACCAGCATCTGGTCAAAGATGCTAGGTGCCACTTGAGTGGCTCTCCTTGTATATGATTCAAAATATGCGCTCCATCACTCCTCCTAGACCACATGTTCCATTCTTTGATTCTGAAAACTCTTGTAACCTCTACTCTATATATTTGTAATCTCAATTTAATAAAAGATCAGAAAGTTCATAATCCTTCTCTTAGAAAATTTTAATCATGATTACATATTAGTCTTGTTCTTTAGTTAAGCTTTTCTCCTAATCTCTCTAAACCATCATCAAACCTAAGATTATCTAAAACATTTTATGGTATCATAGTCAGGTTCCTCATAATCTGGGTTTGATTCACAAGAAGACTAAAGACTTTTTGGATCTCATTCTGCCTTCAAGTCGCTCAAGATGGAAAACAACAAGGTTATGGTTCCGGTTACACTCAAGGGGGGAAACTACCTCTTATGGTCTCGGTTGGTGAAGACTGCTGTGGGGAATAAGGGTTTGTAGGGACATATCACGTCTGGTGAAGCTCCAAAGCTCATTACTAAAGGTAAAGATGACGAGGAGGATACCACAAGCGAGGAGGACAAGTGGGTGCAAGAAGACATGCTGGTTATGTCCATTCTCTAAAGCTCGTTGGATCCCTCAATCTTGGAGGCATATAGTTACTGTGAAAAGGCAAAGGACCTTTGATTTACACTAAAAAAGGTGTATGGGAACATCTCAAATCTGAGTAGGGTGTTTGAGGTAAAACGGGCAATCAACAATCTGGTCCAAGAGGACATGGAGTTTACAAGACAATTGGGAAAGTTTAGGGCTTTGTGGTCGGAGCTGGAAATGTTAAGGCCAAACACTACTGACCAAGATGAGCTAAATGAGAGAAGAGAGCAAGAAAAGGTCTTTGGCCTCTTGCTTACCCTAAATCCTACTTACAACGACCTGATCAAGCACATTTTGAGGGCCGGGAAACTACCTGATCTAGAGGATGTATGTGCTCAAATTCAGAAGAAGCAAGGGTCCCTTGGACTCTTTGGAGGCAAAGGAGAACGCTCTCTAGCCAATCAAGTTGAACTTCCACAAGCAAACAGAGTCATGCACAACCGTTTTGAAAAAAGGAAGTTCAATGGTACATGTGATCATTGTAAGAGGCATGGACACAAGAAGAGTCAGTAATGTATATTACACCCACACTTAAAGCCGGCTAAGTTCATGAAGGACAAGGATGCAAGAGCGCACCTTTCCTATGGAACCAGTGAGCAACATGGGACAAGTGTTGCGGGTACCTTAAAGAGAATCAATGAAGGAGATGGGAGAGAGATGGTGGCTATGACAACTCAAACCACTCAACCGATTAACCACCTGAACCAGAGGTTCAATGAAAACGATTTGATTAGGAGATCAGACATTGATGCTCTACTCAAAATCTTCAAGGACAAAGGTAACACTCTTGGGTATTCCTTTCATGCATCCTTGATTGAGTCTGGTAATATTGATCACTCTAGGACTAAGTATGACTCAAATAATCATCTAGGTCAGTCTAAGATTGCATATGAACCAACTAGAAGTTGTCATTCATATAATGCATGCAATATGTCTAAACCTTTGATAATTTATTCTGGTTCATCCCACCACATGATTAGTGATACTAGACTTATTAAAGATATTGAACCAGGTCAGGGTCATGTAATGATAACTAATGGTGAGAATGTCCCAATTAAGGGAATATGCAATCTGAAATTGTTTAATAAAGAATCTATGGACTTCTATATGCCTAGCTTCACTTTAAATCTGCTATCCCTGAAGAAATGTACTTCTGATTTACAATGGAATGTGATATTTATCCATAATGATGTGAAGTTTCAGGATATTGAGAGCAAAAGACTAATTGGGAAGGGAGTAACCACATGAGACTTATATATGCTAGAAGATCTTACTCATGTTCCTGATTATGATTACTCATTTACTTATGCTTCTATGTTGAATAATGATGCCTTGTGGCATGCTAGTCTAGGTTATCCTCATGTTAGAGATTTGAGCTTGATGTTTTCAGGTGTTGTGTTTAAAATAATGAGTGTGAAGCTTGTATTTTAGGCAAGCATTGTAAGACTGTCTTTCCAACATCTAGTACTACTTATGATAAATTCTTTGATTTAGTTCATTCGGCTGTGTGGACTGCACCTTGCTTGTCTAGGGATAATCATAAGTACTTTTTGACATTCATTGATAAGAAATCTAAATACACCTTGATAACTTTGATGCCATCTAAGGATAGGGTTCTTGAAGCATTTAAAAGCTTTCAAACTTATGTGACTAACCATTACAGTTCTAAGCTTCAAATTTTTAGATCAGATAATGGTGGGGAGTATACAAGTCATGATTTCAAGCAACACCTTGCTCAACATGGAATCCTACATCAAACGAGTTTTCCTTACACTCCTCAACAAAATGGTGTGGCCGAGAGGAAGAATTGCAACCTTATGGAGGTGGCACGGTCGATGATGTTTCACTCCAATGTCCTTAAACGGTTCTGGAGTGATGCAGTGGCATCTGCATGCCACTTGATCAACCGCATCCTTACCAAGGTCCTTCAAGACCAGTCCCCATTTGAGGTTTTGAACATATACAAACCTCTATTGGACTATCTCCGGGTGTTTGGATGTCTTTTCTTTGTGCTAGTCCTTGGTGAACTACGGAACAAGCTTGAAGCCAAGAGTGTCAAGGCTATGTTTATTGGGAATTCAACTACGCAGAAGGGGTATAAATGCAATGATCCCGTGGATAGAAGGATGTTAGTATCAAGAGAGGTGAAGTTTGTTGAGACAAAATCCTACTAGGAAGAAAAGAAGTGGACAGACTTGGAGGATTTATCCCAAGCATCAGATAGAGCAGCTAATCTGAGAATGATCCAAGAGGGACTTGGGATTGGTGTTACTGAAGAACCAAAGGCTAAGCCTCCAAGATAGACGGGTGCACAACAATCACCCCACCTCGACCATGAGGGGGGGGGAATGATGAACCTAGACCTAGTCAGGTGGACCTTCATGATCAAGGTGAAGATGAAAAACAACAAGAAGTTGAGGAGGCTGGAAATGATGTTAGGGGAAATAAAAAGATCCAAATGATCCGGGTGAACCAGATCGACCAAGACATTCGGGTGAACCAGATCGACCAAGACATTCGGGTGAACCAGATTGACCAATGCCGGGTGGACCAGATCGACCAAAGCCGGGTGGACCAGATTGACCAAGGCTGGGTGAACCATATGCACCAACAAAATGGATTCTTCCCACAGGAGGTACTCTAATAAGGAAAGATGGGGTTGTTGAACATGTGGATGATCAGGGCGAAGAATTGGAGCAGGCTGGTTTGAGAAGAAGTGCAAGGTTAAGGAAGGAACCGCCAAGCTCATTTGGTACAAGGACTTACTACAATGCACAAGCTGTGGAGCATCCCTCTCAAGTTGTGTGTTCCTTTGCTAAGTACCCTGAAGAGCACTGTGCTTTCATGATCAGTCTAGATGAAAATAGCATTCCTAGATCATATGAGGAAGCTATGACAGATAAGGCATGGAGAGAATCAATAGGGGATGAAGCCAATGCTATGATAAAGAATGACACTTGGTATGAGAGTGAATTACCAAGAGGAAAAGGCTGTGTCAAGTAGATGGATATTCACGATCAAATATATTGCAAATGGGAAGGTTGATAGGAAGAAAACAAGACTGGTGGTAAGAGGATTTACCCAAACGTATGGAGAATACTACATCGATACTTTTGCACCAGTGGTTAAACTCCATACAATCAGAATAGTATTGTCCTTGGAAGTGAACCTGGAATGGGGTCTTTGGCAGATGGATGTGAAGAATGCCTTCTTGCAAGGAGAACTTGAAGATGAAGTTTACATGCGTCCTCCACCTGGTTTGGAGAACTTGTTCAAGAAGGAAAATGTGTTGAGACTAAATAAGGCTATCTAGGGTCTTAAACAGTCACCAAGAACTTGGTATAATAAGTTAAGCACAACCTTGAATAGTAAGGGGTTTAGGAAATCTGAACTCGATCACACCCTCTTCACGCTCACAACCACCTCAGGTATTGTTGTCCTCCTTGTGTATGTTGATGATATTGTTATCACTGGAAGTGATCAAAATGGTATCAACTCGACCAAGGATTTCCTCAAGTAAGTATTCGAAATTAAAGATTTGGGAGAAATGAAATACTTCCTTGGAATTGAGATATGTAAATCCAAGGAAAGGTTGTCCATGTCCCAAAGGAAGTATACACTTGATCTTTTGAAAGATGCAGGGAAATATGGAGTAAAGACAACCAAGATGTCCTTGGAAGATGGATATGAGGTCCCACGTGAGGGGGAGACTGAAGATAGGAAGCCATTCCATGACCCTAAGCTTTATAGAAAGCTTGTTGGTAAGTTGATATACATAACTATTACACTACCTGATATATGTTTTGCTGTGAATCAGGTGAGCCAACATGCAACTCCCAAAGGAACACCATTGGCGCATGGTGGAAAGAATCTTGATGTATCTAAATGGATCATCAGATCAAGGGTTCTGGATGGGGTGCAATGGGAGCACTGTAGTTGTTGGTTACTATGATGTGGATTGGGCTGGTGATAGAGCTGATAGGAAGCCTACTACTGGCTATTGTACCTTCATTGGTGGAAACCTGGTTACATGGAAGAGCAAGAAGCAGAAGGTGGTCTCATGTTCTAGTGCAGAAGCCGAATATAGAGCAATGTTGAAGTTGACAAACAAGTTTGTGTGGATCAAGGGAATACTGAAGCACTTGGATATTGATCAAGCCACACCTGTGGTTATGCATTGTGACAACCAAGCTGCCATACACATTTCCTCCAACTCGGTGTTCCATGAGAGGACTAAACATATTGAGGTTGATTGCCATAAGGTAAGGCAAATGATTGTAGAAGGAGTCACACTGCCGTGCTACACTAGAAGTGATGATCAGCTAGATGATGTGTTTATTAAGGCTGCAAGACAGAAAACAATGGAGTCCATCCACATCCGGTTGGGGCTCATTGATCTTACTAAACTTAGATAATCCCCTCGCTATGGGGTCTTTACTCTTTTTCCCTCATCAAGGTTTTATTCCAATGGGTTTTCTTTGATGAGGTATTTAATGAGGAAGATCTGATAGCATTTCAAGCTTGACTTGTTCCACATGGTCAAGCTTGAGGGGGAGTGTTGAGTTGAGGTTCATATTGAGTTGAGTAATTAAAGAATGGGAGAAGAATGTTTGGAATGGCAAAATGGTACAACACCATCCGTGTAAAGGAGGAAGTTACCATGCGCTTACCTTGGGTATTTACCCTTGATCCATCCGTTGGAAAGGAAGAGAAGATAGGCCTTGACAGGCTGGAACAGGTGGAGAGTAACCAGCATCTTGTCAAAGATGCTAGATTCTACTTGAGTGCTCTCCTTGCCTATGATTAAAAATATGCGCTCCATCACTCCTCCTAGACCACATGTTCCATTCTTTGATTCTGAAAACCCTTGTAACCTCTACTCTATATATTTGTAATCTCAACTTAATAAAAGATCAAGCAGTTCATAATCCCCTTCTCTTAGACTCTTAATCATGATTACATATTAGTTTTGTTCTTTGGTTAAGCTTTTCTCCTAATTTCTCTAAGACATCATCAAACCTAAGATTCTCTAAAACATTTTAATAGTTGCATCAAGCTCAGCCCTGAGCTCGATTTCCTTAGTTCGAAGTCAGGAAATCTCGTAAGAAGCCAACAAAATTTATTCATAATCTCCTTGAGAAGATCGATGTTCCCCATAACCTCGCGAAGACGAGACTCGCAATCAGCGACAACCTTTTTCTTTTCTCACTTCTCCTTCAGAGATACTGTGGGAACCAAAATTCGCACTGTCGATTTCCGTTGAATTAGGACCACATGGTAAACCCTAGTTTCCCAGAGGTCCCGGATATCTGCTAAACCACACGCCAATCAAATAGAATACGAGTAAATATGGAAAACAAAGTAAGAATCAAAAAGAGAGAAAATAGATGTCTTATTCCGAATTTGCGTATGACCGTTTAAAACAGGATATGATCCTAGGCTATGAGAGCTTTCGGCGAGATCCCTAGTTCTAATAACCTAAGACTACAAAACCCTAGTTGAGTTACAGCTCGAATAACAAAAACGGAAAGTTGTCTAAATGCTCTAAGTGCTAAGCTATGTTTGCTCTGAGTGGAGATTTCTGCGTGTCTCCGACATCATCACCCTCGAAGTCCTTATATACTCCTCTAGAGGCGGTTTTCTCTTTCCCCTTCTGCCCTTGGTCAAATTTATCGCTTCACAAATATATTCCTTTTTTCCTCGATCTTCATGATTATCTTCGGAAACCTAACATTTATCCATCCATCTTGACATTTACCCCTTCAAACTTAACATTTATCCTTTCCTGAAAAATAAAAGATAAACTGTCACAAATTTTGGGCTTGATTTCAGATAAAATCGTGAGTGGACCTTTAGCCGAGCTTTAGACCTCGTCGGGCTGTTTTCCGACTTAGGAGTTTCTATGATTTTATCAAAATAACATTACTAAGACGACGTCGTCCCAAAGTTAGGATCTTTCGTATGAAGCGTGTGACTTCAGGTGTTTATAACCGTTATCGTCTCATATGATCAACCCGATCCTTTCTCGAGGAAACTAGTTCTTTCGGTAAGGTTCGAATGTCAATCCCGATTGAGACGGAACAAAGATAAGTTTGACCAAGTATCGAAAGAGGGAGTTTAACAAGGACGATGTGAAACTGGATTGATTTGATCCGACTTCCCGAACGAGCGAGCCGGATTGCTCTTTGTCCAACTCGCCCATATGGCGAGTTGGTTGATCCGTGCTGACCAACTCGCCCGTATGGCAAGTTGGCCTTGTCCAACTCGCCATACGGGCAATTGGTCAGCACGAATCAACCAAATCGCCCGTATGGCAAGTTGGACAAGGCAAACTTGCCATACGAGCGATTTGGTTGATCCGTGCTGACCAACTGTATGGCGAGTTGGCCTTGTCTAACTCGCCATACGGACGAGTTGGTGGGTTTGGGTTTCTTTCTTTCGAGTTTTGGCCCGGAGACTTTTGCTAACTCAGTTTTGAAACTGCATTCATATAGAAAAATGATTTTTAGATGCTGATTTTAAGAATACCGTTTTTGATCCCAAGTCAATGCTGATGCAGAGCCGGTTCAGGAACTGATGCCTACTCCCCCAGTCAAGAAGACGATCGTCTTGGGGTTGTCTGCGCCTAGCATGATCCCGAATTCTACGACAAAGGGTCGTAAGAGAGCCTGTGTTAACCCAAATGCGTCCAAGAAGAGGAGATGCACCTACGAGCCTGAAACTGACTCTCTGCCCGCGACGGTTTCGAGACATCGTGCTAAGGTATAGTTTGAAAACACCTTCTTCCTATTTCGTCCCTTTCTCTTTTCTGTGCGTTGACTGATTCTTTTTTCCCAGTTTGTCTCGTTGATCGATGGGATGATCAGTGAGTGCGGTTCGGAGGCCGGCCGTCTTTCTAAGGAGTTGGCGGAATCGCGAGAGAAATCATTGTAGTTTGAAGGGAGGTTGACGGTTATCGAAGATGCCCATTCCCTTGAGATAGACCGCTTCGAGTCTCGGACCGGTGAGCTGGATCAGGATCTTGGGAAGACTGCCAGCTCGTTGCTTAAACCAAAAGAGGCGAAGATTGCTAAGACTTCGTAGCTGCGCCGACTAAATCGTAAGATCAAGAGTGAGGAATCGTCGGTTTGTCCAATCAACGAGGCTTGGGAGATCGTTCGTGCCAAGTTTCGGACCCGTCTGGTTAGGATCGCTGACTTCCTTGACTCGTTGGCGGCTGTCCACGTTAGGGACTTGGCCCTGGCGAGCATCGAGGGAGGGATGCAGTGGGTTATGTTGCTTAATGGTGATGCGCCCCCATCTCCGCGAACTGAGAATGCCAAACTTTCTGCTCGCAGAGCGGAGTTAGTGGACGCGGAAGGGGACTTCGACCTGATCCTCGCAGGCCTGAAATCCGACTGTGTCTTCCCACAATGCTCGGACGGTGCCGAAGGTCAGGGTACTGCAGCCGAGGAAGGTGCATGAGAGGCGGTTCCAAATGCGGAGGGTATGACTAGTGAAATTGAGACTTTGTGTGCGGAGGACGATTGAGTTTGCAGTCTCGCATGAGACTTTGTTTATCTAATGTTATTTGTTTATGTTTTGATCCGGCCGAGTGTGGTCGTAATTTTTTTCTCGGGACTGGCTGCTTGTGGCTTTGAATCCCAGTCGCTTCTGCGGTCCTTTTAAATGAACTATTTCCTTGTTTCGTAAGGTTTTATCGAGTATCGTTATGGGCGAATAGATTTGGGATTTTAAGTATAGATGAGAGGATACGAGTTGTCATCTCGCTCTCAACTCTTTTGATGATCGTCCTATTCGTTCCTCGTTCGGGGTGTTTGAAAATTTTCCAAGGTTCCGAGAGCTATTAGATATGCGCAAAGAGGCATGCTTTTAGGATATTGTATCTTTTTGATATCATACCTTTAGACTTTAGGGCAAGACCTACGTCTAATCACAGTTCTAGGGGGTGCGGTGACTACTCCGACTTACGTTTCCCGTATCGTTTTCGACCTGATTTCGTCCGTCTTTAGAGTCTGTGATATGTACTCGGCTTAGGTGACTCGTATGGTAGGAATCGAGCATCTCTTCGGGGACAGTTTTTAGGCCTCTCGAAAGTGTTGACCAAAAATTTTGGAATTATGTTATAGCACTATTACCCTTGTGTCGGGTGTTTGAGAGCTATATCGACGAGATGGCTTAGTCTGCTTAGAACATTTAAGAGTTTTTTGTGATCAACAACAAACTTATTGGTGGATATTACCGGTTTTGATTCTTCGCGAAGGACATGTGTTAAGAAGGTGTGCGTGTTTTATAGTCGTAGATAGACTTTTTTAGGATTGGGTATTTAGAGAAAGGAGTCCTTCGAGTGTTCGCGACATCTCGCTATGTCGAAGGTTGAAATTCTCGTCGATTTGTGGGATTTTTCCGAAAAAGTTCTGAAAAAGATCGAATCCGGAAGTGAATAGTTTCAAGTTTTTTGGGAGTATACGAGTACAAGTATACGTACCCACTCCCCCCTTTATTAATTAGGGGGACAGCTAGGCTCGTCTTGCGACGAACTGCCTACATACCCTTTTTAGGGATCAAGCCGTCTCGTAGTTCGATGCTAAGCCTTGTTCTAGTGGTAGTATTTCTTGAGGTGCATCACACTCCAAATTCTCGGAATTTTGATATCCTGCATACTTGCGATTTCGTATGAGCCCGGTCGGACGACCTTAATTACTTTGTAGGGTCCTTCCTAGTTTGCTCCGAGTTTTCCAGCGCTCCGTTCGGCGGTGTTCTAGAAAACTTTTCGAAGGACTAGGTCAGCTTCTTTATATCTTCAGCTTCGTACGTTAGCGTTATAGTACTTTGCAGCCGCCTGTTGATAATTTTGGATTCATATAAGGGCCTGATACCGGTGTTCGTTGATCAGGTCAAGCTCGTCGAGCAGCATCAGACTGTTTGACTCTTCTTGTTCTGGGGGTAACCTTCTGCACACTCCGGGAAACTAGACCTCTGCTGGAATCATTCACTCTGCTCCGTAAACGAGGGTGAACGGGGTTTTCCCGTTACGTCTCGGAGTTGTGCGATGCGACCATAGGACTCCTTCAAGTTCATCGGCCCATCTCCCCTTCTTGGCGTCTAAACGTTTCTTGAGTCCATCGAGGATGGTTTTATTTGTAGTTTCGGCCTGGCCATTACATTGTGTGTATCTAGGGGTTGACTTTGTTAGTCGAATCTTCCATTTATGGCAGAAGGCCTCGAATCTAGTCGAAATGAATTGAGATCCATTGTCTGTTACGATTTCATACGGGACTCCGTGCCTGCAAACGATATTTTTTCCATACGAAGATTTCGACTTGAGCGTCCTTAATGCTTGCGTAGGTGTATGCTTCCACCCACTTTGAGAGGAAGTCCATCAAGACCAGCAAGAACCTTTTTTGTTTCGACCTATGCATGGGCCCGACTATATCCATCGCCCATCACATGAATGGGTATGGTGCCGAGATTGATGAGAGTACCTCTGCTGGTTGACGGATGGTTGGGGCGTGCCATTGGCACTTTTTGCATTTCCGCGCAAAATCTTCGCAGTCGTTGATCATTGTTGGCCTGTAATGTCCGTGGCGTTTTATTTTGACTGTGAGAGATCTTCCGCCAGAGTGATTTCCACAGGAACCAGAATGGACTTCTTCCATTATCTTTTGTGCCCTTTCTCCTTCTACGCAGGTCATGAGTGGCCCCGAGAATTTCCACTTGTATATTTCTTCGTCAACCAAGATGTATCGCGCGGCTTGGGTTTTAATCTTTTGGGTGGCCCCATTTTTCTGCCGGGAATTCTGAGTTGGAAATATTTACAAGGATTCCCTTCGTCCAAAGTTCGTTGAATCCGTATTCTATTGGCCCAAATTCTTGTATTGGTCATCGACTCGCCGGTATCGCCGTCGGGAGAGTCATTAGGTTTATGACAACGGGTGGTCCGATGCTAGGATGTTCTATGAATTCTACGGGAATCACCCTTCTTGGTCCGAACTGGATGCTAGGGTGGCTAAGGCGTCGGCCTGAGTGTTTTCGGCTCTCAGAACCCGAGTGAGTGCGAACTGGTCGAAGCTTTGAGATAATTCTTGAACGAGTTTTAAGTAGGCGTCCATTATTTCGTCTCTTGCTTCGTACTCCCCACTGTATTGGCTTGCCACGAGTTGGGAGTCACAGTAGGCGTGAATGTTGAGGATTTTCAGGCCGTGTGCCAATCGTAACCCTGGGATTAGGGCTTCGTATTCAGCCTCGTTGTTCGAGGCGTGGAAGATTAGTCGGAATGATTGTTCCACTATTTCCCATGTTGGTGACACGAGTCGGAATTCCTATCCCAGAACCTTGCTTGGATGAGGATCCGTCGACGTGGACGGACCAGGTCAAGTCAGGTTCTCGGCTGGCCATGCACCCCGCAGGGAGTTCTACTAAGAAATCAGTGAGTACTTGTGATTTTGCGCAGGTTTTCGCTCGATACTCGATGTCGTATTTTCTTAGTTCGATCGCCCATTTTGCCAATCTCCCAGATTGACTGGGACTATGCAAGATAACCCGCAGTGGGTATGACGTGAGTACTGCGATTGTATGGGACTGGAAGTACGGCCTTAGCTTTCGTGCTGACATTATTACCGGAAGTGCCAGTTTTTCCATCATCGCATAGCGCGTCTCTGCGTCAAGAAGAGTTTTACTCACGTAGAAAATGGGCTTTTGCTCGTCGCGTTCTTCTCGGATAAGGACGCCGCTTACTGCTGTGGTTGATACGGACATGTACAGGAGGATCGGTTCTCTTTCTACAGGTTTCGCGAGTACCAGAGGAGTGGCTAAGTAATGCTTCAACTGTTGGAAAGCCATTTCGCTTTCCTTGGTCCATTCGAATTTCTTGTTCCCCTTCAGAGTATCGTAGAAGGGCAAAATTTTATCCGTTTATCGTGAGATAAACATGTTTACGCCGCTACCCTGCTGGTCAATCTCTGTACCTCTCGTTTCGTTCTTGGGGAAGCCATTTCGATCAGCGTGGTAATCTGTTTTGGGTTGGCTTTGATCCCACGGCAGGTCACGAGGTAGCTCAGGAATTCTCCCCACGCCACTGCGAACCTGCATTTCGCAGGGTTTAGTTTCATATTGTGGAGTTTTAGCCTTTCGAAGGTGGGCGATATGATCTCTTTGTTAGAGGGATTTTACGAGCATATCCTGGATGTAAACCTCCATTGTTTTTCTGAGTTGTTCTGAAAAAAATCGGTTTACGAGTCGTTGATAAGTTGCGCCAGTATTCTTCTGACAGAATGGCATTACCTTGTAACAGGAGGTACCGCAGACAGTTATGAATGTGGTCTTTTCTTGATCGTCGGGATTCATTCTAATATGATTATACCCAGAGAAGGCAACCATAAAAGACATGAGTTTGTTCCCTGCGGTTGCTTCGACCAATCGGTCGATGTGTGGCAGTGGGAAACTATCCTTCGGGCATGCTTTATTGAGATCGGTGAAATCGACGCAGACTCTGCATTTCCTGTTCTTCTTTTTAATGACTACCAGGTTAGCGAGCCAATCAGGATACCTGACCTCTGTTATGGACCCGACTTTGAGGAGTTTTTTGACCTCGACGTTGACCGCTTTGGCGCGCTCTTTCCCCAATTTTCTTGTTTTTTGTTTAGCGGGCTTGAAAGTCGGGTCAACGTTGAGCTCGTGACATGTGATGCTGATGTCAATCCCTGGCATATCTTCTGCGGTCCATGCGAATGTGTGCGAGTTTTCCTTTAGACAAGCTATGAGCTCGATTTTCACAGACTCGCTCAGGTTCGCACAGATTTCTACACAGCGATATGGGAATGCTTCATCTAGACATACCGAGACGACGGGCTCGCAGGTTGGTTTTCGTTTCCCATCCAAAGGTTCGGCTGCTCGTGACTGCCAAAATACTTCAGTATCGTCTTGTGGAAATTCAGCTAACGGTTTCTTCCGCTTTGACTCTGTAGTGAAGCAAACTCGCGAGATCCTACGATCTCCCCAGATGGTTTCCATCCCGCACGGGGTCGAGAACTTGATGCACATATGTTATGTCAACGGGATTGCTTGCATCGAGTTCAACCAAGGGGTCCCTACGATTGTGTTGTAGGACGTGGGTCGATCGATGACCAGGAATTCCACAAATTTTGACACACCCCTGGCTTCTACCGAGAGGTTGATCGTGCCGAGAGTCATGGTAGCTTCCTCCCAAAATCCCTACTATCGGGTTTGGATCTGCCGCGATTTCCGATAAGTCGGCTTTCATTCGTTTGAGTCTGTCTTTAAATTCGATCTTGGCCGAACTTCCGGTGTCGACTAATATCCTTGCGACATCGATATCCTGGATCGTTAGCTCGATAAGGAGATCATTGAGAGGTTTCACCGGGTCGGCCGTTGCTCTTTTCTCGAAAGAGATGACACAATTGTTTGTTTCGTCGGGCATCCTATGTCTCGAGTGTTTGGTGGTTTTTCGAGTTAGATAATCCGAAATCCCCCTCCTTCTAGCGCCAAACTGTGGAAACCGAAATTTGCACTGTCGATTTCCGTTGAATTAGAAACGCATGGTAAACCCTAGTTTCCCAGAGGTCCCGAATATCTGCTAAACCACACGCCAATCAATCAGAATAAGAAGTAAATATAAAAAAAAATAGAATCGAAAAAAGAGCAAATAGATGTCTTATTCCGAATTTCCATATGAGTGTTTACAAAAGGATATGAGCCTAGGCTATGAGAGCTGTAAGCGAAACCCCTAGTTCTAATAACCTAATACTGCAAAACCCTAGTTGAGTCGCAGCTCGAATAACAAAAACGGAAAGTTGCCTAAATTCTCTAAGTGCTAACCTATGTTTGCTCTGAGTGGAGATTTTCATGTGTCTCCTGCATCATCACCCTCGAAGTCCTTATATACTCCTCCAGAGGCGACTTGCTCTTTCCCCTTCTTCCCTTGGTCAAATTTATCGCTTCGCGGAAATATTCTTTTTTTTCCTCGATCTTCATGATTATCTTCGGAAACTTAACATTTATCCTTCGATCTTGACATTTATCCTTTTGAACTTAACATTTATCCTTTCTTGAAAAATAAAAGAAAAACCATCACAAATTTTGGGCTTGATTTCGGATAAAATCGCGAGTGGGCCTTTAGCCGAGCTTTAGACCTTGTCGGGCCATTTTCCGACTTAGGCGTTTCTATGATTTTATCGAAATAACATTGCTAAGATGACATCGTCCCAGAGTTAGGATATTTCGTATGAAGCGTGTGACTCTAGGAGTTTAACCGTTATCGTCTCATGCGATCGACCCGGTCCAGTTAGGCAAAGTTGTACCATCACCTAACTGGTTTCTCTTGCACAACATCAATGACCTCGGATCTATCAAATTACATGTGACAGCAAAAGAAGTCACCAAGATCGTCGATTTTTCGGTTGTCGACCACCCAGCCATCTACAACGTCATCATGGGCACGCCTTGGCAAAACGCCATGAAGGCAGTCCCATCAATTTACACTTAGGCATTAAGTTCCCAACTCACAACGAGATTGCCGTAATTTGAGGCTGCCAGAAGCAGTCGAGACGCTGCTTCCTAGCCAAACACAAGCTAAGACAAATCACGAACACCGCAATAACAAATTCCAAGCGCCTGAGGATAGCCAGGCATCAGACGAAAGTACTTCGGGCAAGGACGACCCTGAACCGTCGATTCTAGCAATGGCCAGAGAACAACCAGTTCCAGCACCCGACACACCCATCCTATCAAAGAGGACAAGTCAACAGAAAACATCGACTCAGCAACTGACGCAATCGACACAAACACAACGGCCGAGTAAACAGACTCGCCCAAACAAACAGAACTACGAATAGGGCGATCCGCAAAAAAAGGGAGGAAGTCGAGATGATAACTCGAGTTTTCTTTCTACACTATAAAATCCCAAATATCTAAAAACACCCATTCGTCATAAACAAGCACTGTTCGAATAAAAGTTAGTAAAATACATGGATTCAAGGCCACACTAGTCCAGTCCCGCTACATACGGACACATTTGGCCGACAAACAAACAAGACAGAAACGTGCAATAATATAGAAGAGGGCAATCCCGAATCACTCGCAACCTCGCGATTGCTCATTAAGAACGGTCAACGATCTGCCAAGCGAATAGTCGTTGACATCTAGAGGAGCCATCGGCTGATTTACCTTGCCTGTCTCATTGGCATTCCCCACCTCGGCCTCCACTGTGTCGAGAGAAACAAAAATCAGGTCCCATTGTTCCCATATCCTCTCTTCGGTCTGAAGAATAGCAAAGTTCCTATCCCTCTCGTTCATGCGCCCGGTCTGCCTTGCATATTTGGCACCGAACGAATAACCAGGAGCCTGCGTGAGGTATAGACCGCCCACAGCGCTGCGACATTTGCGATAGTTTCCGAATTCCTTATAACCCTTCGTAAGTTCCTTAATTGATACGAGAAATTTTCACGACGAGTCCTCATGACTTAGGCCATTTCTGTCTTCCCTCGCCTATATGCGCGACAAACCTCTGTCGTGACCGGATCCCTCTCGCGGCGATGAGAACTTTCAAAATCATCTCTCATACGAGCAATCTCATTGTTGGCTGCATCAGCCTTAAACTGAGCCATGTGTGCTTCCTGCCCGCTCGCATTAAGTGCTCGGTTCATAATAAGGAGGCCATGCCAAGTATCTCAAAGTCAGAAAAGCTCATCCTCAAAAGAAAATGACAAGAACTTATCCCGTTGACCATCCTCGACACCTGGGTAAACTCTGAGGTCTCACTGGATCCACCTGCGCCCAGAGGATAGTTAAAACCAAGTAGCTCGTCGGAATGGCCTCGACCGCCAGTGTCCCCATCTACTTGACTATTTAGGTAGTCTCTCAGTATATTGCCGTAGGAGCACTGCTCGTTAGCCGCTTCATCCCCAACAATGAAGTGTTTGTCCTTCCGAGTCTTTGGTCTTTTTTCTCTCGTGCAAACCGCGAATGGAAAAAAATCATCCTTGGACGCCTCCGATCCTTCCTCAACTGGCAAATCTGGCTGGTACCGAGAATGGTGGAGAACAACAGCATGATGGACCCTCTTTGGGTTAAACATTTCCCAAAAACACGAGTGACCGCGAAGCAAGTCTCGAATGGTATCCGGACCTTCCGGACTCAGAGGGAAAATATTGGTCTCTGAAAATAAAATGTAAACGAAACGTATCAAAGATCGAACTCCACCGAAACAAAAAAAAAAAGAGGGGGGGGGGGGGGGTAAAGAAAAGAGAAAAGGGGCTACACTTGTTCAAAGATACCTTTCAAACCCCATCTAGTCCTAAAGACGGAGAGGCCGTTTTCCTCTACGGCCGAATTGTCAACATGGACGAAAAGAAGTGTTTCCGCCATTCATGGTAGTTCAACACGAATTCGCTTGTGATCGTCATCCCTGACCGGGCCTCAACTGAATTATTGACGATTTCCAGACTGGTTTAAGCAAAGCGTCGAGGTGTTTGGCGTCGAGGGTACACCCAACTCGTAACTCAGCAAGAGAAGC
Source organism: Moricandia moricandioides (assembly GCA_905132885.1). Classification (NCBI taxonomy): domain Eukaryota; kingdom Viridiplantae; phylum Streptophyta; class Magnoliopsida; order Brassicales; family Brassicaceae; genus Moricandia; species Moricandia moricandioides. The sequence continues at coordinate 46,608 of CAJHQQ010002306.1, forward strand.
CCCAAAATATGCTGCAAGCCACATAGGTTTACTTGAGCAATCGATATCTTAGAACAATCGAGAAGTCGTGCTATGACCTCAGGAATAGGAAACCACAAATGGCATTGCGTCAGGAACACCTCCTAACACGTTAAGTAACCATCAGGTGGAAACTCAGCAACCTCTCCTGCCTCTGGAAGATGAAACTCGACAAAGTCAGAAACTCGGAATAGCTCGGGATGGCATCCAGCCCATTCAGATAGCTTTTGCTGGGACAACCCTCTATGGGGTTGGCACGAAACAGAGGCAAGGACCACATACCTAGTCTGGGGGGTTTCACGTTTCCCATGGCCACCCAGTACGCTTCAGCTTCTTCAGGATCGGCTGAATAGGCTGAGAATTCCACCTACGGCACATCATCATTGTGTTGCGAGCTGGAACCATCGGGGACGGGATGGTCATCACGAGACTTTGAGGAAACCTCTCTCTCCGAAGACATAGCTTCTTTTTTACCAAAGGAATGAAAGAAAGGAGAAAACCTTTTCACCTCCAGGCTTCAGACGTCGGATTCCGCCTAATTCATCCAATATACTTAAAAACGCTCGAAAGAACTTCACAGTTTTGACGAACTGGGGGGTCAAAATCGGTTACGACGGAATCAAAGTCGGAAGCCTACCGGGAGAATGTGTTTGTTGGAGGCAAAACGGTCTCAAAATCAGCATCTAAAAATTGTGTTACGAATGCAGTCTCGAAATCGACTTAAAGAAAGTCTCCGGACCAAAACTCGAAAGAAAGGAACACGAATCGACCAACTCACCCGTATGGCGAGTTGGACGGCACAGATCAACCAACTTGCCCGTATAGTGAGTTGGACAAGGCCAACTCGCCATACGGGCGAGTTGGTCAGCACAGATCGACCAACTCGCCCTACGGGCGAGTTCAACAAGGCCAAATTGCCATACGGGCGAGTTGGACAAGGCCAACTTTCCATACGGGCAAGTTAGTTAGCACGGATCGACCAACTCGCCCGTATGGCGAGTTGGACGGAACGGACCAACCAACTCGCCCGTACGGTGAGTTGGACAAGGTTAACTCACACGTACGGTGAGTTGGACAATGTCAACTCGCCGTACGAGCGAGTTGGTAGGGACGACACGACTAACTCGTCTGTATGGCGAGTTTGACAAGGACAACTCACTAAACGGGTGAGTTAGATGGCACGAGCAATCCGACTCGCTCGTTCGGAAAGTCAGATCAAATCAATCTAGTTTCACCTCATAATCATTAAAATCTCTTTTTCAATACTTGATCGAACTTATCTTTGTTCCGTCTCAATCGGGATTGACATTGGAACTTTACCGAAAGAACTCGTTTTCTCGAGAAAGTATCGGGTCGACCGTATGAGACGATAACGATTAACTAAACACCTAGAGTCAGGAGTCCCATAAAAAAAATCCTAACTCTCGGACCACGTCATCTTAGCAATGTTATTTCGATAAAATCGTAGAAATGCCTAAGTCAGAAAACGGCCAACGAGGTCTAAAACTCGGCTAAAGGCCCACTAGCGATTTTATCTGAAATCAAGCTCAAACATTGTGAAGGTTATTATTTTATTTTTCAGGAAAGGATAAATGTTAAGTTTGAAGGGATAAATGTCAAGATCGAAGGATAAATGTTAAGTTTACGAAGATAATCATGAAGATCGAGGAAAAAAAAGGAATATTTCTTCGAAGTGATAAATTCGACCAAGGGCATAAGGGGAAAGAGCAAACCGACTCTAGAGGAGTATATAAGGACTTTGAGGGTGATTATGCAGAGGACACAAAAAAATCTCCCCTCAGAGCAAACATAGCTTAGCACTTAGAGCATTTAGGCAACAATCTGTTTTTGTTACTCGAGCTGCGACTCTACTAGGGTTTTGCAGTCTTAGGTTACTAGAACTATGGATCTCACCGACAGCTCTGATAGCCTAGGATCATGTCATGTTGTAAACGCTCATACGCAAATTTGGAATAAGACATCTATTTGCTCTCTTTTCGATTCTTACTTTATTTTATATTTACTTCGTATTTTGATTGATTGGCGTGTGGTTTAGCAGATATCCAAGACCTTTGGGAAACTAGGGTTTACCCTGCATTCCTAATTCAACGGAAATTGACCGTGCAAATTTTGGTTCCCACAGCGACACTGTCTGGGTCCTCGGTGATAGGACAATACTTGCGATGAGACAACTGCCAATGAAAGGTCTTGGCACCAGCGGCGTTGCTTGAGGAACCAGATTTGTGTTACATACCAGCAGTTTTGGACTTTTTGGAGGACGGTCTCGTCCCTTAGATCTAGTCGGGATATTCGATCTGGGGGCACATTCATCATCTTCACACCTTGAACGACCCCATCTATGGTAGTAGGCCATGGGAAGACACGTCTCTTCCCGCGGAACCTCTGTTAGCGCATTGCTCACATAACCCCAACGAATCCTCTCCGAACCAGTTGCCCCGTTTCTGCTTCGAATCCTCTCGGAATCTCGAGAATTTGTCCTTATGTTCGTTGACATTCCTTTTTTTACTAAAAAAAACAAAGACGAAGGGGAAGGAAAAAAATAAAAGGCAAGCAGGGCAAGCGGGAGTATATAAACCCGAGGTCGCAAAAGAATCTTCCTTCGACAAAAGAATAAATATCACGAAAAGATTTGTAGATATCTCGAGCGACTATAGGGGGATCCAAACGATAACATTTTAGCAAAAAAATTTAACCAACAAGACAAATCGAGATTATCCGAATTAAACCATCCAAATAATTAAAAAAAAAAACATAAAACATTTTGTTGCAAAGACAAAAAAAAACGACAAAGCAGCACAACTAATGGATCGGAAAGACACCAATCCGACACAACGACCGGAAAGAGACCAATCCGACACAAAAGCCGCCTCAAGAGCAGCAGCACAGTATTTTCCATACATTCGAGCTTGCTCTCAACCACCAACCCACCATCCTTGATCTCTCCCAAAAAGTCGATGTTCACAACAACTTCTTGAAGATGGATTTCTGCGCTGGTCTCATTCTTTTTCCTTAGACATTTATCCTTCAATGACACCAAGATCTCTCTGAAGTTGTTCACGATGTCTCAACGTGCGGCTCGAGTAGCTCAATGAATATCTTGGTCGCGATTAGCCTCTAGATCAGAAATTTTTGTAGTCAGAACAGCATTCTGACACTCCAGGACTCCCCTTTCAGATCGAGCTCTCTTCCATTCCCCCTTAGTAACCAAGATCTCTCCATATTTTCTCCTATTCTCTTCCCGGGCAATCTCAGGCTCTTACGTTAGCTTTTAAATCAATTCCTTCCCAGCCTCGGTCTCTTTACTGACCTGAAGATCTCGCGAACGATCCCTCCCCCCCCCATTATCGCTACAAGCTCGTTGCTAGCCTCCATGACCTTCCAAGAAAAATATTTAATCAGCACAGGAAATAACCTACGAAGTAAAGGAATCTCAGATAGAAATACCTTTGCACTCGCAACAGCCACCCTAACGTAGGCCTCTCTTTTGGCAGAAGCATCCAAGGCCTAAAATTGACAACCATGAGGTCTTATGAAGAAAACAAGACGAACGAGATCCTTCTAACTTGCAAACAATGGATCATCACCCTCATGGAAGAACTTCCACTCCTCGGAACTGGGACCTCCAATATCAGCATGGGTTGACTTTGTTGGAGTAACCTTTGTGTGACAAGGTCGCTTACGTTTGGGCATGGTTGTGTCGGTTTGAGAATACGAACTTGAGCTTAAGGGAATAGTAGAAACCTCGACGAGTGGGAGCAGAGACGAACTCTCCATGACATCTTTTCCCGTGACGACCTGGTAGATCTAAAAGACGATCTCCTTATCATCCTCATGTTTAATCTGTCTGCAGGCAATGAACCAACATGAGAAGCTTCACGACTCCCTTGAAGTCGAGGATCAAATTGAGTGATCTTGCATGGGAGCTCAAAGCGCCGGAGCCCTTTTTTCTTCTCCAGGCTACTGAAACGCAGCAAGCAATACAGTTCTGGTCAAAAGATGACCAATGAGGACGATCCCGACTAAGAATCTCAATAAGTCCTTGGAGCTCATTGGACATAGGGGAGCTCCCCGATTGAACTATAAAGATAAAGAAAAGAGTGTTGATTCAATCAGATCTATCGCCCGAGTCAAAGACAACAAAACAACCAAAAAAAAAAGAAGAGAGAAACAAACTGATACCCTTTCTCTATCGTTTAGGGATTTTTGAGAAGTCGAAGTCGCCGACAGTGGTCAAATCAACCCTAAAACTAAGAAATTCTCCATCCACCTCATCGCGGTATGCGATCCCCTCTACAATGTGGTGGCCCGCTCGAGGAGACACAAGGAAAGTCCCTGGAGCTCTATTGTTCTGTTTCATCAAGCATAGATGACAAAACTCATCCAGGCCAAATAAAAAAAAACTCTTCTCGAGCCCTATCAGCTACAGATAGAAAACTCCTGAGAAAATCCGGACACATCTGTGTAAAAGAAAAAACTAGCTCCGCAAGCATCTCGCGCACTGGCTCTGGAATCGGGAAAAAGAGACCGTCATCCTCGAAGTATGTAGTGTGATACAATTAAATTAGATCTTGCTAATGTCAAGTTAACAATGTTATTTTAATATATTTAGATTAAATTCCAGAGGACCATTTTACAGGGATCAATATCAGGCTAAAACAATAATGCGGTTGTGGAGTAGTTTAAAGTAACAAGCAAGTAAGACAGTGGAATTGGTTTTCAATTAATTAAAGAGCCAGCCTAGGGTTACTTCATCGGGTGTCAAATGTGTGCAAGACAAGCAATTATTCATGTTCGATTTTGAACAAGCCTAGAACTTGGGTCACTCAAGATAGAACAGCCCAATGTCGTGAAATGTTTTCTTTTGCGAACTGATCTCGATACCTAAACTCTCTCTAGGATCAAGATTCAACAGCAAGCCTTAGAGATCAAGCCCGATTAGTTCACAAAACACCCTAATATCTACTTTCGCTGATTAGGGATGCAAAGCATATTCATAGCAGATCTAGCAACCTATCTCATTGTTAATGGACAAATTAAACTTAGATTCATACATTAAGTGATCGGTTTAATGCAAGCAGTAAGAGCAGTTATGAATAAGACAATAGATAGATACACTTATCTATGCTTAGCTCGCGGTTTCAATACCCTAGAACCCAAGACTAACTAGCTGACTACTCAGCCATAACACAAGAACACAAATACATATAATCTGTATAATAATGCATGCGATTAATAATAGAAATAAGAGGGTTTAGGGTGATCTTCTCTTGAAGCTGTCTCCCTTACAAGTCACAATTCGCGTAGTACCAAGTTCTCTCTAGGTTTCTTTCATAAAAACTGAGATGATAATCAAAGAAAGGAGAAAGAGAATATATAGGGGAACCACAAGCAGCTAGTATGAAAAGATAGCGAAACTAGGGCAAATCCAGAAATAGAATCTTGGTTTCCTTAAATATCGGGAACAGTCTGTCGGTTGCTCCGCACACGCCGAACAGCCTGCAAGGTTCCTCTTCACACTTGGAACAGCCTGCAAGGTTGTTCCGCTCATGAAAAACTTCAATTCGGGTTCTTTCTCGACTCTTTTGCTCCAGATGATCTTACTTCCCCCATGTGCAACTCAAAACCTAAAATGACTCAAAAATAACTAAAACGACTTGATAAAGACTCGAAATTAATTAAGAAAGCGTAAGTTAAATGTGTTAAAAACACAACATATCAATTCATCCAGACTTATATCCTTGATTGTCCTCAAACAATGTCAAGTATCCAGAACATGGAGAAAGGTTTGAAAGTGTGGGAACTTTCTTATTCTCAGCAACCATACCTTAACCACAAATCCATGAAACATACAAGCAGTTTAACAAGGACAACACACCCTTACCAAAACCCCAATGACCGTTGTTAAAACCGGTTCCATACTCTATATCACAAACCTGCAAAAGTTACACGTTCCAGACAAAACCCCTTACATTCAATGAAGGGTGGCGTGAGCTTCTCATCACATGCATTAGTCAGGGTAGGTTGTTCAAGGTGCGAAATATGTTATTTAAAAGTTTTAGTGGAGTTAATAAGAGTGTTTAGGGGCTACCATATCTATTTAGAACATGCAGAATATCGCACAAAACTGCAAGAGAGGATGGATCCATTGATGTCCACAGCCTCTACTCGTTTTTCTTCTTCTAGGATGTCTGTTCTCGTTTACGATCAGTCTGTCCTGGTCATCATCCCGCTCTTCATTACTTTGACTCGGTACTCTGCCATTTTTCAACCTACCCAGTGACACATTTCTTGTGATTCTTCCCCTTCTCCATCACCTCATACTCATTTTTTGTAGAATTTGTATGGGATGGTGATGTGACGAAGAAAGAGGTAATATATGAATACCATTGGTGGTTCTGACTCACAGTCTTTTTGTTTCTTCACCATGGTTTTTGTGCGGTTGTTGGTAGGGAGCAATTTGGGAGCAGTTGCTCCTTGGATCCGCCTACTCACTCGAACTTCTGCAGCAGTAATGAGTGAGAGGTTGTGTCGATCCTTTCCTCTCCGACCTTAGGATAAAAAGTCATGAGTGTAATATCATTTTCATGATCTAATGCCCATAATAAAAAGAATTGCTCAAATGGGGCTAAGTCATTTCAAAGTAACCTTGGCAAGCCGAAAGCTTCTGGAGAACAAGATGAGCACATGTCAGGGTGGGTGCTCCAGGTCCACATGTGTGTATTTCATCACTTCTAAGGTCACTGAATAATATAACTAAAACACGAGGGTGGTTAATACACATGATAAGGTAATAATTCCCAAAAAAGAGTTTTGACTAACTCGATCCTAAAACTGACTCGATAAAACATCAAAATGACTAAGACTGACTCAAAAGATAAGCCAAAGAAAACACACAAAAACAGTAGCAGAAAAGTGTCTCCCTCAAAATTACTTCACACCATCCCTCGTGCATGAAAATAAAAGGGCTCAAATGGAGAATACTATGGGGATAGAAAATGGGTCGTTCAATCATTCTCCTCACTGTCCGACTGACCAGCTTACCGCCTGTTCCGCTTTCTCTGCACAGCCATCTGAGACTACTCCTCTGTACCTGAAGTGCCAACCGGATCCTTACATGCTCGATGCTCACCCCTTGGTGTCTGCTCTCCTCCCATAGACGGAGCACCCAAACAGCCACTGGTTATTTCTCTGAGAATCCTCTTCATGAGGCTGTTGTTATTTCGCTGAGAGTACACCATCCAGCGGAAATATGTCGCGCCGTCTGCATCATCTGAAATCGGTCCCAGATCATATGTGGTGTTGTCATCGGGTGTGACATTTTCAACATCATCCATGAATGTATCTGGTGTGGGTGCTCTCGGATCGGCACAAAAGAACTCAGGTCCCGGGAGGAAACAGATGTTCTCGAATACATCCAAGCGGGTGATAGCTTGATGTGGGAGTATGCAGTAGAGCTGGTCTCCCTCTTTACTTTGGAAGCTGTATGTGTTCTCGTCTCACAGGATGTGGCAAGTGATCAAGTAAGGGAGATCAATATACTCTATGTCGGCGTTGAACTCTTAGGAGCTGAGGTTGATCTCGAAGTTCCAGAACAAATGAGTAAATAAGCTGCCACACCGGTCCTTTGTCTGCGAACCCTTCATGAGTCTGAACTTCTTGTCGTTAAACATCAAGATGAGGTGGAATCCTGGGTTTTTGGTCGGTGATAGCAGTGGGATTCCTGCTCCTGAGGCTCTTATCTCATCCTCATCTCATGCGTACCGCATTTTCAGTTCCCAGTGGTGACCTTAGAAGTTTGGTCCTTTGCAAACAAGAGGTTTCTCAGGACCTTTGCAACTATCCTTAGTGTTGGGTTGCGGATGTGGGCCTGGTTTTCTGAATGGAGTTTGAAATCCCCTGCTGATATGAGATACCAAAAGGCCTGAGTAATGCTGAACTTCTTCGGAACAGAAACTCCCTTTGGCTCCTCTGCGATATTATAAATCTCTGTGAGCTTGTCAAGCGAGAGGGAGCAGTATTTTCGATTGGAGATGAAGGAGAAGGAGCAGTTGTCGAATGTGGGATGGTTAGGGTCCTCGTATGAGATCTTGCATGTAGAGATTGCTGCCTAAAAAGATCAGGGAATAGGATGTACGGTTGGTAGCAGAGATCAGTAATTCCTTGTGCCATTAGAGTCGAGTGCACATCCTCATCAAGTCCGAGTTGAGAGAGGACCTTAGAGTGAACGAAGCGGGTAGGCAAGATGTTGATGTTGAGGTTGAGGAGAGCATTGTAGCAGTGAGACTTCTCCTTGTCCCATCCTCCAACATTGAAATCGAGAAGGTTTGGTCATCAATGTTGATGGGTTCTCCCTCTCTTTCACGGGGCCATGGGTATGTTGGTGGGGCTGAACTGCTTGTTGTCTCTTGAGGTTTGTTTTGGTGCGGTGCGAGTTGTGCTTTTGACTGCCTTTTGCTTGGTGCGAGCCATATGCAAAACGGAGAATACACAACCACAATCCGTTCCTATCATTTGGTTACCCGAAAAAGAACGACAGCTTTTGTGCTACCAATCTCATAGATGCTCAATCCAATCTTTTTCAGTAAACCCATCATTGAAATTATACATTAACTGTATACCCAATACTCAAATATCCAAACTTCCTTGCCAATTTAAAACAAGCAATCGATATATTTAATCTTAATCGATCAATCTAAACCCAAAGGAAGCGGAATAATCAATGATATCTCTTAGACCCCTTTCTAAAACACTCAATAGACTCATTCAATCGATTCACATTCTACTCAATTCAAATTATTTTATCAATCCTAACAGCGAAAGGAGAGGTCAACTCAAATTTAAACCCTAAATCGATTATGGAAAACCAAAAGTTGATGAAGAGTTTGATCCCTAAAACCATCCGTTCGTCGGGTGATGAGAAAATGGATTGTGCTCTTATCTCGCTTGATTTGAGAATTCGACTGTAGAATCAGATAAAACTCGAGAAATAATCCAAGTTAGCACCAAAAATCACTCAAATCCGTAAAAAATTAAGAGAGTTAGGGTTTTGGAAAAACTTAGGTGAAATCGCACAAGGAGAGGAAAGGGTCGTGGGGGAGGTAGAAGGAACAGAGAGACTCTTAAATATACCCCACATCTCTCTTTTTCTGTTTTTTTTTTGGGTCAGGGATACTTACCTGTGCGGAGCAGTTGCTTCAAAACAGGAGCAGTCTAGTGGATGGAGGTAGAAGAAAGAGAGAGACACAAAACCCATCAAGAATCTCGGGTTTCTGATTTTTAACCTGCAACTAGAATAAATAGAAAGGTCTAAAAACACAAGATTTGAAATATTTACACTCATCAGTGGGTTGCCTCCCACCAAGCGCTTGGTTTGAGTCACTAGCTTGACTTGGTTAGACGATTAGCCTAGAGCAGGATCGCATAAGGGAATTTCTTCTCCCTCTGCGATGGTTCTCTCGGCAAGATATGGCTTTAGACGCTGACCATTGACAACAAACACTTATCCTTTTGTGTCCAGAAACACAGCAGCTCCATAGGGGCGTAGTGAAAGCTCCGGACCATCTTGATCTCAACTTTCCAAGGAACAGCTTCAGTCTGGAATTAAAGAGAAGCACCTGGTCGTTTGGTGCAAGGCTTCTGCTAATGATTCTCTTGTCATGATAGGCCTTGGTTGGCTCCTTGTAAATTTCTGAGCTTCATAGGCCAAATACCTAATTTTGTCCAACTCATGGAGCTGAACAGAACGCCTTTCTGCTACTGTTTTGATGTCCAAGTTAAGCAGATAAACAGCCCATGCTGATTTGTATTCGCACTCCAAATGAAGATGACATGCCTTACCGTACACCTAATTGTTGGGAGTGGTCCCAATTGGTGTCTTATAGGCTGTTTTGTATGCCGAAAGAGTATCGTTGAGCTTGAGCAACCAGTCCTTGCGCGTTGTGCTAACCGTTTTCTGGAGGATGATCTTTATTTCTCTGTTCAAAACTTCTACCTGACCGCTGGTCTGAGGGTGATATGGAGTGGCTACCTTATGCTTGACACCGTTCTTCTTTAGCAGGCTTGCAAAGGTTTTGTCGATTAAGTTGCTACCTCCATCACTAATCACCACTCTAGGTACTCAGAATCTTGGGAAGATTATGGATTTGAACATCTTGACCAACACTCTAGAATCATTGGTAGGACTGGCCAGAGCCTCAACCCACTTAGATACGTAGTCAACTGCCACTAGGATGTACTCATTCTTGAAGGATGATGGGAATGGTCTCATGAAATCGATCCCCCAACAATCAAATACTTCAATTTCCAAGGTGAAGTTTTGTGGCATTTCATTTCTACTTCTGATATTACCATGTCGCTGTCATGAGCTACACCTTGAGATGAATGCTTGAGCATCCCGAAACATAGTTCGCCACCAAAGACCGGCTTGAAGGACCTTAGAGACGGTCTTGAAGGTTGCAAAGTGCCCTGTATAGGAGGAGCCGTGACAGTGGTAAAGGATTCTTGGAATTTCAGATTCAGCTACATACCTTATGTATACTCCATCCTTTCAATGTCGGTACAAGTAAGTCTCATCCAAAAAATAGTGTCTCGCGGTCCTTAATAACTTCCTCTTCTCATTTTCAGTTAACTCGATTGGTTATTATTCAGCGGCTAAGTATTTTTCAATCTCAGCAAACCATGGTAGATTCAGATATTTCCTTTTGATCGTAGCAACAGAGTGCTCTAGGTTACTGGACCAGCTGGCGCGGAGCGGTGGAACAGATGTTCCTCCTAGACTGATCGAGTATACATGCTCCACCGGAAGAGTGTCATCCAGAGTAGTCTCTTCGTCAATCTTCATTGTGGACAAGTGGTCTGCCACTCCATTCTCGATACCATTCTTGTCCTTGATTTCGGGATCAAACTCCTGAAGTAGGAGAATCCATCGGAGCAACTGTGGCTTAACATCTTTCTTCGTCAGCAAGTATCTCAATGATGCATGATTGGTGTGCACTACCACCTTAGAACCCACCAAATATGATCTGAACTTTTCAAAGGCAAAGACAATGGCCAACAGTTCCTTCTCGGTTTTGGTATAGCGACATTGTGTTTCATCTAGAGCCATGCTTGCATAATAGATTACGTGTAGCTTCTTATCCTTTCTCTGTCCCAGCACTTCTATAACCGCGAAGTCAGTCGCATCAGTCATGATCTCAAAAGGAAAGTTCCAATCTGGAGGTTGCATGATCGGTGCACTGACAAGAGCTCCTTTGAAGGTATGGAACGCGACCACCAATTGCTGTCGAACTGGAACTTGGTCTCCTTCAAGACCAGTCTACTGAGTGTTCTGGCAATTTCGGAGAAGTCTTTTATGAACCTCATGTCGAAACCCGTATGCCCTAGGAAGCTTTTGATCCCCTTGACAGAATTCAGTGGTTGCAAACTCATCATTACCTCGATCTTTTCCTTGTCTACCTCAATCGCCTTTTCAGAAATCTTATGACCTAGCACGATCCCATACTGAACCATGAAGTGGCATTTCTCCCAGTTAAGCACAAAGTGTTTTTCCTCATATCGTTGGAGCACCCTGCACAAATTTGATAAACAGATAGAAAAAAGAGCTTCCATATACACCAAAGTCATCCATGAAAACTTCCATTACGTCTTCAATCAGGTAAGTAAAAATTGACATCATGCAATGCTGAAAGGTCATAGGAGCATTGCACAGGCCAAACGGCATTCTCCTGTAAGTGAACGTGTTGTATGGGCATGTGAACGTCGTCTTTTCCTGATCGTCTGGATGGGTGGGTATCTGAAAGAAACCTGAGTATCCATCTAAAAAGCATAGTATGGGTGATTAGATAATATATCGAGCATTTTATCAATAAAAGGAACTGGGGAATCCTTGCGAGTTGCAGCATTTAATTTTCAAAAATCAATGCACATGTGATGGCCAGTCACAGTTCTAGTTGGTATCAATTCATTCTTGTCATTCGCTATCACAGTGATACCCCCTTTTTAGGAACTACATGAACATGGCTAACCCACTTACTATCAAAAATTTCATAGATTACACCAGCTTCTAGAAGTTTCATTATCTCCTTATTTACTGCATCTTTTAGATTTGGGTTTAACCTCCTCTGATGCTCTACGGAAGTCATCGGTTCATCTTCTAGGTGAATTCTATGCATACACAAATCAGGTGAAATGCCAGGAATGTCATATAGTGAGTAACCTAATGCGTTGCGATATTTTCTCAACTCACACAAAATTTTAGCAATTTCCACATTATTGAGTTCGACATTCACAATGATAGGTATGTAGAATTTGGTCCAAGAAATGCATACATGAGTCCCATGGGTAGGGGCTTTAGTTTGATATTTGTAGCTTTGAGTTCGCTCCACGAGCAGCCGAGAAGGGTCGCTGGCGTGTTTGCTAGCTTCGGAACAGTCGCTCCGGTTCCTTTAACCTGATCACTCTTCTCCTCCATACTTAGGTAGGCGACCATATTATCCATACTTCTGAATTAATCCAACATCTTGGCATATCCATCTGCATTTATTTTGTGAACATTCTGCTCAAACTGATCTCTGACCAGAGCAACCTTCAGTGGATCATCCGCTAGGATTTTCTCAATCATTCCTTCTTGAGGAATCAATGCTTCATCTTCTCCATCCAGTGTGAAATTTTTTTCCATCCAACATTGGTTTCTTGAGAAGCTTGTTCATCTCGAACTTCATCACAATTTTTCCTAGTTGGAAATCAATCCTCTCATTCCTTATATAAATAATTGCCCCAGCTGTGCATAGGAAAGCACGGCCCAGAATGAGTGAATCCCTTGGTTCTTCATCAATCTCTAGAACCAAAAAATCAGCTGGAACCATGGTATTCCCGATCTAGACTTGTACATCTTTGAGAACAGCAACAGGTAGTTTGATTGATCTATCAGCGAAGACGAGAGAGATCCTTGTTGGTTTTAATTTGGTAAAACCTAGATGCTTTGCAACGGAGTACGGCACGAGGTTCACGCTTGATTCAAGATCACACAGGGAGCAAGCGAATGCTGTCTTCCCAATCTGGACCAAGAGAACAAATTTGCCAGGACCACCCAGCTTCTTGACCACTATGTTTTGGAGCACTGCGTTGTATTCCTTAGAGACCATTGATATACTATGAATTTTACATATTTTACCTATGATATATATAGTATATTTAGAGTCTTTTATATACAATTGGTATTGTCTTAGAGTACTTACAGGTCTAGGTACCTATTGGAAGCAATTGGAGCTTTTGGACTATTTTGGAGCAATTCGGATTGCCCGGCAGAAACTCAGAGTCGGACCAATATTTATGAATGGACCATCGATCGACGTCACACACTGTGCGTCAATCGACGGTGAAGTCGGCATAAAGATTGAGAAATTACAAATCTAACCTAGAAGTTTCATTAATTGCAAGACAAGTCTCTAGCCGAAATTTATACTATCTATTAGGGTTTTCTATCTTTGTTAAACCCTAAGATGTGTTATTCAGAAACTAGGCAGCCGCAAAGTTAGTCCAGAGTTTTGGAGTTGAAATACATTGATTGGAGAGAGATTTGATCATCATTACAGAAAAGATCTTGAACTCCTTATCTTTTTACTCAGTTTATTCTATGCAAATTATTCAAAATTATTTATTCATGTTCTTTGTTGCTATGTCTGAGTAGTACTATATTAGATTTAGGGTTATTCAGTGGTAGAAATGTATTTCTGGTTTTATAGAGCTTTGTAGTATAGTCTTATTGGTTCTTTGTTTAAGTTGCACTTAATGCTAAGTTGAATTTGATCACCTCAATCTTAGAAGTTAGGGTTCTATAGCGCAAGCGAGATCTTGGTTATAACCTGGAATCTATCTTAAACAATCTAAATAACTAGTAACAAACGAGAGATGAACTAGAAGTTTAGAGAATTAATTAAACCGCGAAAATAGTATTGTTTAGAATGAGCATTGATCGATGTCGTATTACTGCCATCGATCAACGCTCAGCCGAGATGCGCGAGAGTGATCTCCTAAACCCTGAATTTGAATTCAGAACAATGCTTAATAAAACCGTAGTAATCCATTAGTTTGCATTATCTAAATCTACTTAAGAATTTCCCCTAAGTCTAATCTCTAAATTTAAATCCGTATAAACCAAATAGATTTTAAAATCACTTTTATTGTTATTGTCATAATTCATCTAGCTTTAATTCGAAAACAAGAAGTCTATTGTGCAATCCTAGAGTCTCTGTGGATTCGATCCTTAAGTACTACAAATTTGAAAGTGAAAGAAAACCTCACATCAAATTTGACGCCGTTGTCGGGGACTCTTTCTTATTGCCATTAGATTTCGTTTAGAATATTGTCTAGATTTTTACTTTACTATTTGCTAAATTATTATTTCCCTAAACCTTTTGACATAGGAACTTAAATGAGAGAATATGGATTCGGGACAACAACCATCGATCGATAGAGCTCATATGGAATCGATCAACGTTAGTCCGCTGCTGTCGGGCGACACCCTTCCATTGCCATCGATCGATACCGATCCGCCAGAAGAAGGTAAGTATGCATTTACTGATTCTGATAATAAGAATGTAGCCTTGATAGAACCAATGAACAATAAAAGCAACGAAGCAAGCCAACTAATTCATTATCAGGGAGCTGAAATCTCCAATCAAATCACTAAATCTCCAAAGAATGAGGTAAAACATGAATTGCCAATGCTCGAATACTTAAATCCTAGAATAACCTATTCCAACAGGTCTGCGATTCAATTATCCGATACCCATGCTGGAAGCTCTAAACTTGATATCGATTTCCTAATTATGTCGCGAAAAAATCAGTTCAATTGTTTTCCCAGTGAACAATCGACCGATCACATCGAGATGCTAGAAGACATGGTGAACGAAGATTTCAATCTCTGCAAAATTTTTCCTTTATCCCTAGAAGGTGACGCCAGGAGGTGGCTGAATCAGCTACCACCAGGATCCCTGACTTGTTGGGCAGATATTAGAAGCGCCTTCATCAACCACTTCTTTGACGAGGAGAGATACTGGGAAGCAAGAAAGGAAATATCCACTTTCGTTCAAGTTAGCCGCGAATCCTTTAAAAATTCCTGGAAGAGGTTCAAAAGCTACCAACTTTCGTATCCACACCATGGATTCTTAGAACCCCCAACTCATCAACACTTTGTATAGAGGACTAAACCTAGATTATCAAACCATCCTTGATGCAGCCAGCGAGGGGAACTTCGGCACCCGAAGCCCTACAAGCGCTAAAAGATTGATAAAAAACATAGCCTTAGGTAGAGCTTTCAAAAAATAGACACTGAAAGGGAGGAACCACCATTGTTCGCAGAGGAGAAACACTGAATCCGAGTTAGAAAAAACTCTGGCATCAATTGCAACCCTTCTGCACGGAGATACCTTATCTCAACACTATGGTGAGGACAATGCTGCCCCTTTCAACTTCGAAAAACAAGTTGAGTTCTCTAATGTGATGAATTCGAACGATCAATGATTTAGGAAAAGAGCTAGCAACTTTACGAGCAACTACGGCACCACTGTGAACAGATACGAAGAAATTCAAAGTCAAAAATGAACCAAGTCTTCACTGGAAACCGAAGAATAGCTTACGACCTCAATGAAAAATTAAACCTGATATACTCAGAGATGAGAGAAAAATTTGACACTCTGAGCGAACACATTAACAGAATCGACAACCAAGTGGCAAGCAACGCTATGTCCATCAAGAGAGAGGACGGATTCTTACCTTGTAAAACAGATGTTAACCCAGGAGCCATTGCAATGTCGTAGCTTTACGAAGAGGTCGACAACTTACCCCTGGCATTAAAGAGAGCATCACCATCGATGAATTCGAGAAAATCTCAACAGATGAAAAAAAATCGCATCCCATCCTGCTCAAAATTTACGAAAAAGATCCTGTAATTGAAGCATTAGACCAAAATGAAGACTTTGAAGAATCGATTATCGAACCTAAGGGAAATAACATAGACGTGGGCGACATCGATCGACACCCCGTACTGGACATCAATCGACAGCCCTTACCGAAAATCGATCGTCATCCTGAAGAAAGAATCGATCGACGCTCTGAACCAGAATCGTCCGAAACGGTTAGGAAAAGGATCTATCAAGCGAAAGCCCCTTTTCCGTCAAAGAACGCTAAGAAGAAGAAGAAGCAGCTAGAAAAAGCAATATGCAAGAAAGCGTTTGACAAAGTAAACATTGAGATCCCACTAAGCGATGCTATTCACATCTCTCCTTCCATTAAGCAATACCTGAAAGATGCAGCATAACGAGGATTCCATGAACCGGAAAACTGCGTGATGATGGTGTCTGAAGAGATGAGCGAAATGATTCAAGGGAAAACTCCAATTAAACTCCCTGATCCCGGTAGTTTCGTTTTGGACTACACTATTAGCGATGAGAGATTTCAAAGATCCCTCTGCTATTTAGGCTCAAGTGTCAACCTGATGCCTTATTCCGTCGCAGTCGCTCTTGGGCTAACACAGTTTCAATATACCAGGGTCACACTCGTTTTAGCTGATAGATCCACTAGAATTCCGGAAGGTGTGCTTGAGGACGTACCCGTACATATTCATAACTGCGATAGACCTGCAGATTTCATAGTACTTAAATATGAGTGAGAACCTCAAAATCCCATTATCTTAGGAAGACCTTTCCTGGCCACTGCCGGGGCGATCATTGATGTCAGAGAAGGACGTATATGCGTCAACATAGCGAAGATACCGATGGTATTCGAAATGGAAAAGATTGTAAAACAACCTCTAATCAACAGTCAAACCTATCATATTGATTACCTCTCCGATCTAGCAGAAAGCTCATTAACAAACATATGTTCGCACGAACCTCTAGAGAAAGCAAGCACATCTCCTTACGGCGACATTTCTGCGTTAGAAGACCGCACTGAAGAGTACACAAGGTTAATGGACGCCACAAAATAAATCTTCAATGTCGATCTTGACAAACTCGATCCATCAACCCCCGTCGATCGACACCCCGATATCACCATCGATCGACAGTGCACTGCGACCGACGACTGGAGCAAAGAAAAAACACCCAAAATCATGCTCAAACCACTTCCATCGGGTCTTAAATATGCTTTTCTTTACAAAAATTCCTATCATGTCATCATAAATGCAAACTTAAGTAGCAGAGAACAAGCATTGTTGCTGAATAAACTTCGGAAGCACCACAAGGCTCTAGGTTATTCGTTAGATGACATCCCGAGAATTTCCCCCGATTTATGCATGCATAGGATACACCTCGATGATGAACCCAAATCTTCCATCGAACATCAGAGAAGACTTAGCCCTAATCTAAAGGAAATAGTTAAGAAGGAAATCATGACACTTTTAGAAGCAAGCGTCATTTATTCGATCTCAGGCACCAACTGCGTCAGCCCGGTTCATGTTGTCCCAAAGAAAAGAGGAAGTACTGTGGTAAATAATGACAAAAATGAATTAATCCATACTAGAACTGTCACGGGACACAAAATATGTATCGATTACAGAAAACTAAATGCTGCCACATGAAAGGATCATTTCCCTTTACCCTTTATCGATCATATGTTAGAAAGGCTCGCAAGCCACGAATACTATTGTTTTCTCTATGGGTATTCTGGATTCTTCCAGATCCCTATACATCCGGATGACCAAGAAAAGACCACATTCACGTGTCCCTATGGAACATTCGCATATCGCAGGATGCCATTCGGACTTTGTAACGTCCCTGCAACTTTTCAACGATGCATGATGTCAATATTCACCGATATGATCGAGGATTTCATGGAGGTTTTCATGGATGACTTCATGGAGGTTTTCAAATCCTGTCTCGATAACCTGTGTAAGGTATTAGCTAGATGCGAAGAGAAAAATCTTGTTTTGAACTGGGAGAAAGGTCATTTCATGGTGGACAAAGTCTCAGCAGCCGGGATTGAGGTGGACAAAGAAAATATTGACGTAATGACAAAACTGCCGCCACCCGCTAATGTCAAAGACGTTATAAGCTTCCTTGGAGATGCTGGATTTTATAGGCGATTCATAAAAGATTTTAGCAAGATCGCTAGACCCATTACTGCACTTCTGTGTAAAGAGGTGAAATTCGATTTTACACCCGAATGTCTCGAGGCCTTTGAAAAAATCAAATCAGCACTCGTATCTGCCCCTATTGTCCAAGCACCAGATTTGGATCTGTCATTCGAAATTCTGTGCGACGCCAGCGATTTTGCTGTAGGTGCGGTACTTTGACAAAGGAAAGATAAAAAGTTGCACGCTATATACTACGCTAGCAGAACTCTAGACGATGCGCAACATAATTATCTGAAAACGGAAAAAGATTATTGGCCATAGTATTCGCCTTCAAAAATTCCGATCCTATCTAGTCGATTCGAAAGTAGTAGTTCACACCGACCATGCGGCACTGAAATACTTAATGAACAAAAACGACGCTAAGCCGGGACTTTTACGATGGATTCTCCTTAACCAAGAATTCGACATAGAAATCAAAGATAAGAAAGGAGTAGAAAATGGAGTCGCAGATCACTTATCACGAATTAGTGTAGACGACGACATTCCTATAGATGATTTCTTACCCACAGAAAATGTCTACATAGCCAAATCGACTTTCGTCGGTAGTGTTAGTTCGGCGCGTGAAGCGGAATCACTCGACGAGTCACTAATACCATCGGACAATTGTAAATATAAAGCATCGATCTTCTTTTCCATCCTCTGTCGATCGACGATACATTTGAAAAGGACGATGAAGTAATTATTCCACTGGCTATCAACATCAGTTGTAATCCCTCGACCCTAAATAATGATTCTCCCGGAAACGGAAGTTCTAGTCGGGAGGTATGTGCACTAAACACCACCGATAGACCTTGGTAAGAAGATATAGTAAACTAACTTGCGGCCAAAGTAGAACCCGTACCTTTCACAAGATATCACAAAAATAAATTCTTGAGAGATATCCGGAGATATCACTGGGATGAACCTTATCTTTACAAACATTGTTCTGATGGCATATATCAAAGATGTGTTGCCGAAAGCGAAACTCCAGAAATTTTCTACCATTGTCACAGATCCGATTACGCCGGACATTTCTCTAGTTTTAAGACTGTGTCAAAAATCCTACAAGCAGGCTTTTGGTGGCCGACTATGTTTCCAGATGCTCAAGCCTATGTAGAAAAATGTGATCCCTGCCAAAGAAGAGGAAAAATTAGCAAGCGAAACGAGATAGAACAAAATTTCATACTCGAAGTTGAAGTATTTGAATGCTGGGGCTTCAATTTCATAGGCCCTTTCTCTTCTTCGCACGGAAATAACTACATACTCGTCGCTGTAGACTATGTCTCTAAATGGGTAGAAGCAATAGCGACTCCGAAGAATGATGCTGCCGTAGTCGTTAAAATCTTCAAGAATATTATTTTTCCCAGATTTGGAGTTCTGCGAATCGTAATCAGCGATAGAGGTAGCCACTTCATTAACAAAGTGTTTGAAAAACTGCTCAAGAAACATGGAGTCCACCATCGAGTAGCCACACCTTATCATCCTCAGACCAGCGGACAAGTAGAAGTGTCCAAATGTCAGATCAAAGAAATCATGGAAAAGATGGTTGGATCAACCCGTAAAGATTGGTCTTTGAAATTAGATGATGCACTTTGGGCATACCGAACAGCATTTAAAACACCATTATGAACTACCCCATTCCACTTAATCTATGGAAAATCCTGTCATCTCCCTATAGAACTAGCGCATAAAGCCGAATGGGCCATCAAAGAGATAAACTTTGATGCTAAATCTGCATCAGAAAAGAGATTAATTCAGCTTAATGAGCTCGATGAAATCATGTCTCGCGCCTAAGAGAACTCGAAATTGTACGAGGAAGGAACAAAAGCCTATCATGACAAGAAAATTATTTCCTGGCATTTTAAACCAAACGATCAAGTACTCATGTACAACTCTTGACTAACTCTATTTCCTAGAAATTACGTTCCCGTTGGTTCCAGACCCTTCACCATCAAAGAAGTTATACCTTACGGGACAATTGTCCTATATAATCCCAAAGGAGAAGATTTCATGGTGAGTGGACAGCGAGTGAAACATTATTGGGCTAGAGCTGAAATCACGCGAACTCAAACCACACGTCTGGAGGTGCCTATTCCCGACTAATCAGCCCATTTCCCGTCAAGCTAACGACTTTAAACAAGCGCTGAGTGGGAGGCAACCCACTAAATACCAAATAATATATATATATATATATACTTATTACATAATATAAATAAAAACAAAAAATAAAAGAACATATATAGTAGCAATAATTAATTAATAAGACAAATATATAATAATTATCTATTATTTATTCAATTACAAAATCTTAAACCGAATAAGAGTCACCGACCAGACCATCGATCGACGGTCAAGCGTCGATTAGGTTAACTCGACGCAACCCCGATTCATAAACACTTTTCTCCAAAACAGCCAAAAGACATACGAGTTCACACCCGATTTCTCTCCAAAAGTTTGGCCGATTGCTCGTTTTTGAGTCTAAACCACAACGATCTGTACCTCTTAACCTGTTTAGCTCTTTAAATCAACACAATATTCAAGGTATGTTCTCCAATCTCTTAGTTTAAGGAAATTTTAGGGTTTGAAGAATAATCGAATATTTTGCTGGTTTAACTCAGAATGTAGAAACGATTTAGGTTGCTGGAGTATTATATAGGACTATCTATCTCTTTACACATGATTTGCATGATTTGAGTTGATTATTTTTGATCTTGTGAAACTGATCCGCGATACAGCATCGATCGATGCCGATGGGTCGACGTCAATTGACGGCGGCATATAGGTTTTGATCCGAATGAATGAACCATGTGGTTACAGAATCGATCGAACGGCTGCTCCTTTCATTTTGACATCGACTTTGAATTTGTAAATAACTTTGTTGATTATAGAAGATCAAACGAAAGAGGAGAACTAAGGGCATGTTACGAGTCGTAGCTCCAGTGCTCCAACGCAAGAGTCCTCCATGCCGAGATCCTGACCCAAAGAAGAGAGGCTCTATTGTTAAACATTCGAGGACTATCCAAACCATCGAAAAGCGGTGACCCTCGGGAAAACTGCACACACCCGTCCCCTGAGTGAGGAGTGGG
>CAJHQQ010002307.1:0-67840 GCA_905132885.1 Moricandia moricandioides
AGGTACATCACTAGCGTATTACAGAAGTGCTGTTCAAATGTAAAATGATGTGTGACACATACTTCAGAGAATAAAATGAAAACGTCAAGATGTGATGATGTGAAATATTTCAATATCTTTGGTTGATAAAATATGCTTTAAATAAGCATTATTAGATCACAAATTGAAACTTTTGTGATGCTAAAGTATAGGAAATAATATATTAGATAATAAGAAAATATTATTTGAGATATACCTTGGTTTTTCCTAGAATTAGGTTAGGGTTTTTGACGTTTTAATTCTCACAGAAACACAAAGAAGATTTTGGGGTTTCAGAAAGTGAGTGATTTGTAGAAGTGATCAACGGGGGTTGGTTCAACCAAGTTGGGTATCTCAGGAATCGATCTGTGTCAAGTCGTGTAATTCAGATCAAGAAAGTTTGTAAGAGATTGTGTAAAGGATTTCAAATAAAAGAGATACATGTTATTGAAATTACTTTGTGCCTTGTGTTTTCGCTGAATCTCAATTCTACAATTGGTATCAGAGAGGGACACCAAAACGAAGGAGGGTTATTCGAACCAAGGTGAGATCCTGAGAAGAGGATATTGCAATTTTGGCACATAATATGCTGCTGCTAAATGATGTCAGTTATGGGTATTGGAAAGTGAGAATGAAAGTAAACTTACGTGGAACTGATGAAGATATATGGAAAATTGTTCAATCTGGATGGGAAAAACCATGTGTGATACTAGAAAATGGTTTGAAGACACCTAAGCCAAAGACAAAGTGGACTGCAACAGGGAAAAAGTTTTCAAAGTTTTATGCAAAAGCATTGGATAATATCTTCAGTTATGTAGATGGTAAGCAATTTGAGTTAATACAAGAATGTGAATCAGCTAAAGAGGCTTGGGATATATACAAAACGCCTTTGAAGGCACTGCGAATGTTAGGAGGATTATATTGGACTTGCTTGCATCACAGTTTGAAGACATAAGGATGAACGATGATGAGAAGATAGGAGTCAATGCCAAGATCAGCTCCATAGCCAATGAAGCACAAGTTTTAGGTATAAAATATGAAGATGGAAAATTGATGAAGAAACTTTTGCGATGTTTACCTACTAAGTTTGCAGCACATAAAGCGGCGATAACTTTGACGATGAACACCGATAAACTGAAGTTTGCTGAGGTAGTAAGGATTTTATAGGGTGAGGAGATGGAATTAGAATCTAAGTTGTCAAAGCCTATTCAAAACTCAAGAGTTACAGTTGAGGAAGACATCCAAAGAGCTCCAAAACTTGAAGAATCTATTCACCTAATGCTTCAGAAAATTGAAGAAACCATGAATCTTTTGTATAAGATGCCGAATGACACACTGCCTAGAGAAGAAGAAAGACAAAAAAAGGAATGAATGGTGTGTTTTAATTATCATGGTATTGGACATGTCAAAACAATGTGTCTATCATTCAACAGAAAAGAAATCAAGTGTAATGGATATAATGATTATGAGCACATAAAGTTAGATTATGTGAACACAAAGAAGATGAAGATGAACAAAAGATACAGTGATAAAAAGTGAGAAAAAAGAAGATGATCTCAATTTTTTGGCTCTTCATGGAGCTGTGGAATCTGAAAAAAAAATCTCTAAAGGTGAATCTCGCACGTCGTATGCGTCACGCACTAATTCTGATGCGTCACACAATGATACTGATGGTGATTTAAATGCAGATCTTTTTGCTGAGTATGATATTCTCTTTGGTCAATTTGCTAAACTCAATGAAGAAAATATGAAATTGCTCAAAGATAAAGCAATGGTGAAAGCACAAGGGAACATTTTAGAGCTGGAAACCAACAATAAATCTGAGTTTGAAGTGTCAAAAGAAGAGAATGAGTATGGAGACTAAATATGACAATAAATCTTATATAGTCTATATAAGGCAATCTCTAAGCAGGCCTACAATCTAAAGAGTATGGAGACTAAATATGATCAGACGAAACATCTATTGAATGAGGAACTCTAGAAAAGTCAGCTTCTGCAAAAAGAACTCAGTGAAAACTACAAAAAGTTAAGGATGCTGAATAAAGGATCTGAAACTTTAGATTAATTATTATCAACAACCTCCAAAGGTGAGCTAGGGTTTAGGATACAAGGGTGCTGCTACAAAAGGTCAAACTAGTCCAAGTGATGTTATCAAGTTTGTTAATGGTACTACATCTCACCCTGAAAATAGCTCAAAAGTTGAGAGAACAAATACATTTGCAACTGAAAGAGGGACTTAAGGCTCTGAAAAAACTACATCCTCCAAACCCTGCAATAATTAGGAGGAATGGTTGTTTTTTTTTTGTGGGAATCATGCTCATAAAGTTGCTTTATGTTATTCACGGAGAAACAAGATTGAAAGAGCTTGGAGGATGAATCTTTGTTATGTGGAACCTAGTAGGTATGGACATGTTTGGATAGCTAAGAAGGATTTGTATCCTAAGTTTACGAAATGTGTGTCACAAAAGCATACCAATGTGTCATACACTCGGATGGAAAATCAATATGCTAAAACTGAAGAACCAGTTCGATGGACTTCTACTAGAAGACATTGAGAGTTTTGATGGTCCAACAAGTATCACAAAGTTTTTCACAGAGTTTTTTCACTCAAGCAGGGGGAGATGATACTTGTTTTAGGGGGAGTTCAAGATAAATACTTTGAAAAAGTGCATGATGCATGTTGTGCTTAGAGGTTAGTGAACTTGAGTTGTAAACTCAGTGAAAAAGTGGGAGAATGTAGTCTCAAGAATTTGGGGCTTGATAGGTTGCTGCAGTGGTAGAATTTTGGTTCGTGTATGTGTGTTACAATGTAAAATGATGTGTGACACATACTTCAGAGAATAAAAAGGAAACGTCAAGAAGTGATGATGTGAAATATTTCAATATCTTTGGTTGATGAAATATGCTTTAAATAAGCATATTATTATATCAAAAATTGGAAGATTTTGTGATGCTAAAATATAGGAAATAATATATTAGATAATAGGAAAAGATTATTTGAGATATACCTTGGTTTTTCCTAGAATTAGGTTAGGGTTTTTGACGTTGTAATTCTCACAGAAACACAAAGGAGATTTTGGGGTTTCAGAAAGTGAGTGATTTGTTGAGGTGATCAACGGGGGTTGGTTCAACCAAGTTGGGTATCTTAGGAATCGATCTGTGTCAAGTCGTGTAATTCGGATCAAGAAAGTTTGTAAGAGATTGTGTAAAGGATTTCAAATAAAACAGATACATGTTATTGAAATTACTTTGTGCCTTGTGTTTTCGCTGAATCTCGATTCTACAACTTTTGTGTTTAACTCTGAGTTTTGAATCATATTTTCAAAAACCCAAATTTATTTTTATAAAACAATTACTTATTTTATTTTTAAAAAATATTGTATATGTGGAACACTCGTCAATAAAATTAGCTTCACATTAGTAAATTAAGATGATGTGTCAGTTAATGTGGCGACTGAGATATGATTTCGCTAAAAAACAAAAGAATAAATATGTTATTTGAACTTGTCGAAAATACATGTATAATTTTCAGATATAAATTGAATATATATAGGGTACGAATTAGCCATTTTCCCCAAAAATCAAATACAAAAGAATTTACATATAAGAAAGGAAGATAGAGCCGAGATGGTCAATGATCTAGTGGTCATGTGTTGTCACAGTCTAACTTTGACATTGGGGGGTTAGACCCCTCTCTTCGTCTTTTTTTTTTTTCCCTTTAAACGACTCCCTCTTCCTATGAAGTGGGGATGTCTCCTCTATCAGGCCGGCCCATTGTGTGGTCCGAGTCGACAAGAATAAGAAAGATAGAACAATGTTTTTTCTTCTAATTTGAAATTCATAAAAAAGTTATTTTTTTTATTAGTTACCCAAATAAGAAAAGTTAATAAAAATTGATGAAGATAAAATTGATGAAGAACGTGATCAAATTCTGGAAAGTTTCTTAGAAGCAAGCCAATCTCATTAGAGAAATTAAAAATTGAAATGTATATATAACGTATTGTCTGTAGTATCCCATAAAATTTATAAACTTATGTTTTCTAAATAGACACAAATTTCCGTTGAAGAAAATATATACCTCTAAACTGAAACTTGAATTATTTGTAAAGAAAACTCAGTTTATATGTTGAAATTTAAGAACTAACATTGATATGTTTTATTTAACTGAAAAATGTTCTTAAAAGGTAAAAGAAAAGGAGAAGCTTTCTTTTAGAATTCAGAAGAGAAATACGAATAGTTCCAAAGACATAAGGGATCAATGAATCAAATTGAGTGCAACTAAGGAATATACTAAAGAGTTAGTATATTTAAGTCTGCATATTCAAGTATCAGATTGGGTTTGGATCAAATATTTTAGTTTAGGAATATAGAACATGTCTGGATAATTTGACTAATCGGATCGCATTCATATTTATACTCTATTTTCAGTTAGTTTAGGTATATCGGAAATCTGAACTTTATACCAAAAAGTTTGAAAATATACTCTGGTTAGTCTATTAAACTTATATGATAGCACCGTCGTTGTTCAAAATACGTGAAGTGGGAACAAAGTACAAACCAAACACTACCTAGATTAAGCAAACAAACCAATCAAAATAGAAGACTTTTCTACTTCCTCACATAGATGATGATACATTCCAGAATACTTCCCTGTTTACTTCATTTTTTGAGAGAAAACAGAACTGTAGAAGTTAGAAGAATGTACAACATAACACACAAGTTTATGTATCTTTCTGTTTCCGTAATACCTTAAACTTGAACCACATTGTCATAGTTTTTAGTCTTATGGATGAGAATCATGTTCAAACTTTTCGAAATAGTCAAACAACAAAAATGTCGTTAACTTAGAACATCTTAAGCCCAATTCTATTTTTGTCTCTATAATAGCATTTAGAAGCAAAATCACTTCATCTCATCTCAATTTTTGTCTCTAAAATAGATAGTTCTATATTTTCTCTATTTATAGAGAAAAAAATAGCATTACTCTATATTTTATTCTATATTTGAAGATCTCAATTTTAGAGAAATATATTGGAGAAAAACTAATCTTTATTATAAAGTTCTTCTATTTTAGAAGTAAAATAGGTAAATACATTGGAGATGACCTTTAACAACAAGAGAAAAAAAGAATTGAACACTAAATATATAAACCTTTTTCATACTTATCTTCGAAATCAATTTCTGCAAGCATTTGATCATTTCTGGGCATCTTTGATTCAAATTTAATGTCTTGCTTCAGCCACTGCTCTGTACATATCAACAACTCATTCATGTAGTGAGTAAAAAAAACTCCGATATGGATCCTCTATTAGTGTTGAATGCATTTTCAGATACAAACCGATGAAGCTTGCATAAGCAAATAGATCCCAAATTATCTGCGACATAATTGGGCACATGCCACTATTGACTTTCCACCAAAAGAGAGCATTAGGTAAATAACCTCAACATATTCCTTTGGATATGAATCCAACTAGTTTATGTCTCACACTCCAATCTCCTTTCAAAAACTGCTGTACCTTTTTCTCTATATTCTATGATAGCCTATTTCATCTTCAAGAAAGTATATTCTGTTTGTTGCCCGCTCTTAAGTAGAATGTTGAATAGACAAACACTGAGTAGCTTGCCTGCTTGCTCCTGCATGGTTACCATTTCTCTCACTATACTCCGTAAACAAGACATACATAATACTCATAACTGAATCATGGTGTTGCTTAGCCTATATAGTTTAATCTCCATAAGTATCCTCAAAACATATCTTTGTAAATTTCATCTTTCTACTCGGATCAAAGACACTAGCCGCGGCCAACATATTGCATTTGTTATTTAGCCAATCCGAATACTTATCGAAATTATCAAATGTAACCTTGAACTTAAGTTTCCTTTGGAACATTAAGTAATAATTTCACCTAGTTATAATCTAGTGTCAAAAACTCTCCTTCTCATCTTATTAGAACCTATCATTAGTTCAAAAGTCTCCTGAATATTTGTTCTAGATCTAACATATGCAATAGCTCTTGCATCTACTTCTGCCAATCCATCCCTACAATCAAATTAATTATATGACCAACACATCTCATATGCATAAACTTTCATTTCATCACCAATGATTCATAAGATACAAGAGAAGCTATTTTTAAAATGCATCAATGCATTACTATTGGTTGCTGCATTGTGGAGAGTCACAAAAAATACCTTTTCTATTTCTCACTCAACTAGGAATTCTAAAAGGACTAATGATATGGTGTTACCTTTGTGATATGTTATATGCATAAACCCGATTATAAGTTTCTTTGAGTGTCAGTAAGCACCTATGTATTGTGTTGTTATGACCATATAGCTACAATCTGCAAAATAAATAATAATCTAATAAATTCTTGTTACATATGAAACCCAATTGTCTGTGGTGAGTGAACTATGATCTAATAGCAGCTTTTCTCTTAATGCACATCTCCTCAAGTTTCCTTGTCACTATCTATCAAGATTGAGGCGTATACAAGTTCACCTAAAGTTCATATAACAAAACATATATATTAGTCTAAATTTAAATCATCAAATGCATTATGAAGTAGAATTGGTCATTGATTACCTCATCAAATAAATGCCTCCAAGCAATACTCTTTAAAAGAGAGTGGCAACTCTCTAATTACAAGCATTTCATTTTTGCTTCCCTAAAAATGGACTTTGAAACTTTTCATTCTTAAGATAGCCTTATTTAATCATAACATTCTTGCTTATTGTATGGTTTTGACCAATTTGTCATGCCTTGAATCGCTTACAACTTTAAAGATGACTGCGCAAGTTTGTTGTTCTAGATTTTTTTAGATATTCAAATGGCTTGTTATAGTAATTGCGTATGCATCTTTCCTGGTTGTATTATAGTCTCTTGAAATTAGACCACTCATGTCATCTTGTGGAGTGTGTACATTAGCTCTATTTTCTTGGTACATTGCTTCCTTTTGCCTCTTTGATCATTATCAACTTCATGAATTTATCTTCATGAGCGCCTTTGCTAACATTATCTTGAATGAGAGATGATGATGAATCCATATATTCATATGAAACCAAATACATGAGGTTACACAAAAAGATCGATAAAAAAAAATCAAATCGAACATCAACTTGTAATAAACTTTGAATAAAAAATCAAACAGAACATCAATTTTTTATAGTCGATAACACATATAATAATTGAAATCATCAAAGGAGATATAAACAAGTAAATCAAACGGGACAAATAAAAATAAATTAAGATTCACGATCGAGGAAGATGAAGACTAAAATGAATCTCTTGCGATTGCTTCCTCGACGTTGCAAGTGAGAAGTCAAAGATAGCAGAGTATTTAGGGTCTCCAGTTTGGTTGTTTGAGAGATGATGAGCTTTAGGTAAGATTATTCCTTGAAATCTAGAAATTCGGGAACACTAAACCGCAACACGAGTCAGGGCGGTGTATGAGGAATGGGGATAATAAATTATGGTTTAGGGTTAGTTTATATACTTTGGTTATGTTCGGGTAGGAATCAGCTATAGGATAATAACTGATCACGTTATGTTATCCCAACGTGCTCAGGATGAAATCCGTTTGAGTATTAGGCACCAACCAAATCCGAATCAAACCACTACAAGAAAACATGGATTTTGTTACAACAATATCAGTAAGTAATCAGTCGCTAAATTGATCTGTACGACTGAGTTACAACTGATTAAGATAGTCGGTAAATCTCTCGTTGCTAAATAAAACAACGACTGTTTTCATACTACTTGATATTGTCGCCCATCAGTTGATAAGCAGTAGGAACTTTAGCGACTGCATTAAAAATAATACAGCGACTACATTACGACTGATATAACGACCGATAAAACGACTTTTTTAACAAATGATATAACGACTAATTTAATGACTGTTTTAACGACTGATCTAAAAACTGTCTATCTAGTAGCTATACATCGCTAAATTTTTGCTACTAATTGGGTACTGATTAGTGACTGATGTACGTAAAATTTTACGACTAATTAATGAATGCTTAGTGACTAATACATGATTGCCTTGCGACTACATAACGACTGTTTGTATGTCGATTTAACGATTTGATTTTCATTTATTTATGTTATTGGGAAGGTGAATTGTTTTCTTTAATCTGATCTAAATGAGATTGGATAAGAATTTGAAATTATAAAAGACAAGATTTTGAAAGTTTTAAACATCTAAAACAACTCCAACAAAAGGTGTTGTTGAAGCTATAAACATCCAAAATAAAATTAAATTCATAGAAATACATAACACATGCAGGACATATTCATAAGGGGGAGGAGATGAAGTTGATTCATTGGCAATGAAGTCCAAGAATCTCAGGTCTGTTGAGGATAGGTACCTCTCAACGAGTGTCAATTCGTTGATCTTAGACTGCTGAGCAGCTGCAATCCTGGACTGCTCTTCCTCGGCCTTTAGAGTTAGAGAAGTAACCCGAGAACGATCTTCCTCAGCCTTTACAATGAGGGTAGCTTGTTCCTGAAGTTGGAGTTGAGTATCTTGAAGCTGTTGTTGCATCATGAAAGCAGCAAAACTTCTTGGGTCGACGTTCGGCTTGTCCTTCATCTGATTCTTCATGCTTCCAAAACCAAAAATATGGCCTCTTCTGTTGGTGAAAGTTGACTACAGGTATCAAAGTTGTCTACAGGTATCAAAATATTTTTTGAAAGAATATCAGTACCAATAAAGTTTCAAAATGCTAGAGGTATCAAAGGGTCAAGATCGGTGGTTGTAATCGACAGAGATTTAAAGATTGATAAACGAAAATATGGATTAGGATTTTCGTCTTTCCTCAGGAAGCTTTGAGGTGGAAAAGATTTGGGCTCTCGGTTTAATGAATTTGAGAGGCAAACATTTTGGGCTTACGCGGGTTAATGAATTTTAGAGGCAAAATATTTTGGGCTTACGCGGTTTAACAATTTTCGGCCCAAGAATAGGTAATCAATAGCCTTTTATGATTTTTTAAAGCATAATAATTAACTAATTAGTTTAAATTAATTGGTTTTAATTTCGGTTTACATGCTATAGGTCTGGTTGATGTTTCAGTTAGTTTATCTAAATAAATTACCAAGAAATTCTCCAAAACAAACATTAATATATAGGTTCACCACATAGTATTACAACATAATAGTACATGAATATAGGTTCACAACTTAGTAGGGTTCATAACATAGTAGACTTCTTAATATTCATCATAATTATAAGATTATAAATTACATTGGAATTTATCTCATGGTTCTGTATTTCAACGTCAAAATCAAGATTTATCGGTTCCACTCGAGATTTTACAAAATGCTAGACTTCTAGGTCTTCAAATGTTGTCATCAAAACAGCACCATCGTTTTCTTGTGGCAACCTCGCCAGGTCTTTGTCTTTATATTTTACAGAAATGAATAATCTCATTGGATTTAGTTTTAGTACATTGAGCCATGACTGCTTTGGTTTCTTTACATACGGGAAAACTTGATCTTGATTAGCTTGTGATGCGGTGTAATATATCAAATATTAATAAAACATAGATTTATACAAATATGACATGGAGAATATATATATATATATATATATATATATATATATATATATATATATATATATATATATATATATATATATACCTAGAACAAATGGGTCATATTTGTGGTATTTTCTCGATGAAAGAACTTCCTCGATGCCGACATTGCTCAGCCGAGTGCCTATACCAATAAAAGGATCATACCACTTACACATAAAAGTGTGATTTTCAAATCGAGCATCCCCTTATACTCGATTTGTATGATATCAGTTAAGATCCCATAGTAATAAGCTTCATAAGATGCATTTGTATATCTCCCTCCTTTAGCACATACTCCATAGTTACAAGTCTTTCCTCCCTCGCCAGGCTTCTGCGTATGAAACAAAAAACCTCTCGTGAAATAGATGGGCCATATGTATGTGCGCATCTATGCACAACTGTCAAATTATTAGAAATCAAAGTAGGATATGAGAAATCAAAGTAGTATATATGTATAAATAAAAACGAAGGTATCTATGCACAACTGTCAAATTATACCTCTCAAATGGCTACAAGTAATCACAATTTCGCAAAATATTTTCATATGCACATCGATAATCTTTCTCAGATAAAGAAATTTCTTGCATTTCCCCACTTGGATGACATACATGAGTAAATATAGCATGTACTCATTCAACATGATATACATGGATATCACCTTCATCAAATCTTGTTAACCTGCCCAAATGATGAAAAGAAATCCACATTTTTGAAGAAAGCATCAAAAAGTGAACATATGAATAACAATATGCATTTACCTTGATTTTGTTTGTATATGGTCAGCAAAGTAGTGCTCTTAGAAATAAGTTATCTCGTTATTGATATATGATTCAACTATCGAGCATGCCGCATATGTTTTGTTCTTTGCCTTCGCTTTTAATTTTTTTTTTTGAAATTCCTTTCAAAAAGATATATCCACCTATATTGCACGTGGCCTCCTAGTTCAGCTTCGTAGGGGAGGCATATAGGCAAGTGCTCCATCACGTCAAAAAGTGATGGTGGAAAGATCTTTTCCAAATTGCATATTATCAAAACTATGTTTTGTTTAAGTATTATTAAACAATTTTTTTTGTAAAATTCTCGAGCAAAGGTCACGGAAAAATAAACCAACACCTACCATATATATTCAAATTACAGATCGTTACTAATACAAATGATAAACACATAGATTTGTAATATTTCATAGAACTATAACTAATTAGTACCTGATAACATAAAATGGAAGTAGCCTCTCCATAAAAACATGGCAGTTATGACTCTTCATGCCTGAAAACTTGCCATTCTCAATATCAACATAATTAGCTAAGTCTGAAGCGTATCTGTCTGGGAATTTAAATGCATGTTTCACACATTCCAATAAACTTGTTCTTGCGTTCTCATCCAATGTGTAGGGAGGAAAAAGAGCTTGATCATCACTATCGATATGTAAGTGTCCCCGATCACAGAAAAGTGCTATATCCAATGTTGAGTTGATTGTGTCTTTTGACTTACCCTTCACACCCATAAAGAGTATTCATGATGTTATCAAAAACATTCTTCTCAACATGCATCACATCAAGATTATGCCATAGAATGAGAACCCTACAGTACGGCAGCTCCTAGAATATGCTTTCCTTGTGCCAGTTATGGTACTTCCCATAGCCATATTTCTTCTTGTCATGACCATTTCCACCACAGTTAGACAATTTTGGTGAATTGACACCCTCTAGATGCTCGGAATAAACTTGCTCACCAGTACAAGATTCAGGTGGAACATTAGTCATAGCGTGTTTTGCCTTCAAGAAGTCTTTTTTTTTGTTCTTCCGTACTGGATGACCATGAGGAAGAAATCTTTAATTACAGTCAAATCACCATGTCTTCCTTCCACTAGGCAGGTAAAAAGCCTTTGTATCTTCCATGCATATTGGAAAAGACAACTTACCATGGGTCGACTATCCTAATAGCATGCCATATGACAGAAAGTCGCTTATCGTCCACATGAGAATGAATTTAAGATTAGAATTTTGATTCAATGAGACATCATAAGTTTATGGAAGATTTCTAGACTAGCTCATCGGTGATTTGGCATAGAATTTAAAATTCTGAGAAACAAATACTCTGTCTTCATGCACATACAAGGGGTATATTAAATGGAGGCAAGATCATTGGCCACAACGAATGATTATTAGACATCCCAAATAGATTGAATCCATCTATACATAAGCCGATATAAATATTATGAGGTTCTTTGGAAAACTAGGGATGTACATCTTGAAAGTGTTTACACTCCGCCGCATCTGACGTATGACACAATTAATTCTCCTTTGCTTAGTTCTCTGCATGCTGACATGAGGGTTTTTATGTATTTCAATGGAAACTCTTATCAAATTAATCATACGAGCTACTCTTGCCAAGAAAGGTCAAATTGTAGTATTTAGTGATTGAATCCACATGGAACGTGGGCACACAATAAACTCAATACAGTCGCGATTAAGCTAGGCAAATAGATTAATATGCAGTAAATAAACTAAAGCAGATAATTGATTGATTGGTAAGTAAACAATAATAACAAATAGCTAGATCTAGGTTTTCAGGCAAGTGGATTATAAAGGATAGAAGCTAAAGGTATTAATCATAGAACTCGGTATCTAATGTAAAAGACGACCAGCTCTCGCTGCGAGTCTAATCTATTGACTAAGTCCGATGTCTCATCTCTCGCTTGTTGACACGTAATGACCGTCGATCGATGGCAATGATCATGCGTTGATTGATGGTTTCTTGATTCAAGATTTATGACCTAATTAGATAAGTTCACTAAATTAACTAAATCAACTCTCGTTTGTTTCTAGCAACCTCGCTCAACAAGATTAATTCTGGTAGTGGACCATGCTTTCTCTTGCGCCTAACTATCCTATGATCAGGGTTCTAGTTAGCTACTCTAGAAAACAAGCAATAAAACAATTCTATTGATATATCTAATAATCACCCTAGAAATTATATTGTTTGGCTAATCCATCAATACCATTAGTAAACCCTAAACCTAACAGAGATCTACTCAAACATAATCTTTGTCACGAAAATCATAGATGAATAAAATAGATATAATATAAAACCAAAGGAGTTCCAGGAGGACTCTGAAGGAGTTCCTCCCTTCTCTACTAACCCTAGCACAATGAATAAAAGAAAGCTTGCTTAGCGTAGCCATCAACAATGGCTTAGAAAACATACAAATAGGGTTTTAGGTCGTGCAGGGGCATTCTGGTAATTTGTGGTGGCTTTTGGGCTTTAGTCGGTCTTGAAACAAGTCGGGCCTGTTTTCTGGGATCACTTTCGATCGACACCAAGTCTGTGCCGTCGATCGACACTCATTCATCTTCTCGACAGCTTCTTCTGGCAAGGCAGACATACCACTCTCCAGTAAAACATGCATAACTTGGGCAGTAGAATCTTGATTGACATCAAACCAGTGGAATTGGAAAGCTAACTCAAAGATATATCTTCTGTAAAAAGATCATCTCAATCTAACTGTAGGAAGGTCTCCAGCCATAGCTAAACATTTGATGCATCTGCGAAGTTCTGCATCTCTAAAAGGTCCAGAATCACCAAAGTTCTCCAAAACGTACCTGAACCTGAAAATACTACAAAAAAATACTCCAAACACATATAATAGACTCCAAATATGGATGATATAATGGCATAATAGTGGTAAATATCAGGTTCTATCAACTCCCCTAAACTTAACCTTTTGCTTGTCCTCAAGCAAACAAGGCAGCATGTGAAAGAGGTTTGAAAAGCGAGGACTCACATAATGTCTAAGTATAACTGCCACCCTACGTTGTTGCACCCACATCCTATCAAGTCAATCACAGAGAAAATTTATATACCTTGTCCTAGTATAGCAACCAGATCCATTCTACCAACAACTTAGCAAATACTAGCCTGACTCACTCCTCTATTGATTTCATTTCTTTGCATAAAATAAAAGTGCAGACTTTACCCTAGGAGTATCGATCAAATGACATATGGACTCTTACCCCTTCAATTCCAGACAACTAGGCACAAAGTCTTCTCAGATCCCTTTCTTCCCTCTTTTCTCCTTTCTCTTTTATCTCATCTCTAAATCTTTTTAGGTCTCAAATCTGATGATCAATGTTGTTTAACACAAACATTTTGCCATTTTTTTTTTCTTTTTTATTTTTTTTCTTCTCTTTTGATTTTTGGGAAAAGTTGTAGGCGAGAATAGTGGGGTCATCGGTAATGTACCTACCCCTTGCTTACAAAAATGTGTGATCTAGGTTTTCAGGCAAGTGGATTATAAAGGATATAAGTTAAAGGTATTAATCATAGAACTCGATATCTAATGTAAAATAGGACCAGCTCTCTCTGCGAGTCTAGTCTATTGACTAAGTCTGATGTCTCAGCTCTCGCTTGTTGACACGAAATGACCATCGATCGATGGCAATGATCCTGCTTCGATCGATGGTCTCTTGAGTCAAGTTTTATGACCTAATTCGATAAGTTCAACTAAATTAACTAAATCAAATCTTGTTTGTTTCTAGCAACCTAGCTCAACAAGATCAATTCTGGTAGTAGACGATGCTCTCTCTTGCGCCTAACTATCCTATGATCAGGGTTCTAGTTAGCCACTATAGAAAAAAAGCAATAAACACAATTCTATTGGTAGATCTAATAATCACCCTAGCAATTCTATTGGTCGGCAAATCCATCAATACCATTAATAAACCCTAAACCTAACAAGAGATCTACTCAGACATGATGTTGTCACGAAGATCATAGATGAATAAAATATATATAATATAAAACCAAAGGAGTTCCAGGAGAATTCTGAAGGATTTCCTCCATTCTCTCCTAACCCTAGAACAATGAATAAAAGAAAGCTTGCTTAGCGTAGCCGTAAACAATGGCTTACAAAACATATAAATATGGTTTTAGATCATGCATGGACATTCTGGTAATTTGTGGTGACTTCTGGGCTTTAGTTGGTCTTGAAACAAGTCGGGCCTGTCTTCTAGGATCACCGTCGATCGAAACCAAGGCTGTGACTTTGATCGACACTCATTCATCTTCTCGACAGCTTCCTCGCGAGGCAGACATACCAGTCTCCAGTAAAATGGGCATAACTTTGGCTATAGGTTCCTGATTGACCTCAAACCGGTGGAATTGGGAAGATAAATCAAAGGTATATCTTCTTTCATAAGATCATAACAATAACACCGTGGGAAGGTCTCCATCCATACCTAAACATCTGACGCATATGCGCAGTTCTTCATCTCTAAAAACTCCAGAATCACCAAAATTCTCCAGAACATACCTTAACCTGAAAATACTCAAAAACATACTCCAAACACATATAATAGACTCTATGTTGGGCTGATATCATGGCACAATAGTGGTAAATATCAGGCCATATCACATGCCATCTCATTGCTGATGAAGTTTTCTTGCTCTGATACATTCTCTTCAATCTGTCAACTCTCACATACAACTATATGGTACTTTGTTCCTACGGCGTTCGTTTCTAGGCTTCCCTCTTGGTAGATCACATAATTGACAATTATCCCACCTTTTATCCTCTTTCAAGAAGATCATATAATTGTTAACACAAACATCAATTGTACAAGATGGGAGGCCTAATTTGCGCATCAACCTTTCTGTCATGTAATGTGAACGAGTCGATTGGTTTACAACGGGTAATTAGTCTTTCATCATTTGACAAACTGAATCCACAAATTTCTGACTCATATAATATGCCTTACTTTGCATAATCTTAGAAGCTAATGATAATTGCGGGTGACCTTCTCGACGACCCTCATTCAAAGGATTTTTCGCTCCTTCTAGCAAGTCGTAGAATTTCTTTGGATGGTTGCAAACTGGATCTACTAAATTTGATATCTATCATCCTGTTGATAGTTATAAAAATCAAATTTTCACGAAATGCATCATTTACCATTTCCACATATATATCTTCAACTACATTACCAACTTCTTCACTACTACTTAAATGTGTTGGATCAACATAACTCGTTCATGTTGATGTGTCAATTTCTTCTCCATGCTTGTACCAAACATAATAGTCTTGCATAATACTTTACTATAGATATGTTTTAAAATTATTTTCCCCGAGAGAATTTTATCGTTTTGGAAACCACTGCAAGGGCAAAAGAACTTACTGCCATTTCTCTGCGCTAAAGGCTGGCTATTTAAAAATGTCATGAATTGCTTTACCCCCTCTATGAACTCTTCCGAGACATTCCATGTTTCTTCATCGGTCCTCTTGTACATCAAATCACGAAAATTTGTGTAGATGTAATTTATTTTTAAATCACTTTTGTGTCTTTATGTCGGTAACTAGTTTTTTACATAGATTGACTTTTATTTTGCTACTGTAATATTATTTTTCATTTTAATATATTTAAGTTATTTTTTTTTCTAAAAGTTTTACGCTTATAATATTTTTTTCTTTTTTTGGTTGTAAATGACGAAAAATATTCTTATTGGTGGTTTTATGTGAAGATACATATTTCTGAAGTGCTATGTATCAGTTCGTGAAATACTACAACATGTAGTATATGCCTGTCATATGAAGGTGGAGCTAGATGTGAGTTTTTTTTTTTTGATTTCATGGGCTTGCAAGACATCTCTATAGTACTTTTACAAAAAAGTGATCTCTTGTATCCTTATGAAATCTCAATATCCCTTATTTCATTAATGAACTTATAGTTACCAAGTTGCCTCAGAAAAATTCAAACAACATTCGATTAAAAAGAAATAAGAAAACTCAAAATCTCGTTTGCGTAGTGTTTGCGGTTTGTGTTATCGCGATTTCTGAAATCCAAATCGAAACCCCGACATGAGCCTCCCCGACGACAAAACTCTCACCTCTCCCACTCGAAAGCTGATTCGGCTCAGACCTCCACTGTAGAGGTCGCAAGGGGATCCCATGTCCACCGCAAGTGTAGCTTCCACCGTAGATTGCTTCAAAACGGGTATGTCGAACGACCAAGGTCGTGAATGAGTTGGGAAACCTGATTGGAATGGATTTTAGATGTTTCACCATTGTCTTAGGTCGAGTATGACTTGGAAATAATAGCAAATTGGTTTCATTGTTGAATCTTAGTGAAATGAGAGTAGATTTGAAAATCAACAAGGCTACGATAGGACAACTAGTGAAACTAACCGACAATTGTAGTATAGCTAGTAATAATGGTATTGCTGAATAAAACCTTCTCATACGAATTATTTTTCTAGGGATGATTTTTATATACATAATGAATGGTTCCGAACAATTTAGAATTAGTACAACTATTTACTGATTGAGTTTTTGAATTGTTTTGGCATGCTTCAATGAACAAAAATGTCATCATACATTTTAAATGCGACGGTCAGATGTATAGATTAGTGTTCAAGAATGGTACGAACGAGATAACTCTTTCAATGGTAGAAGCAAGCGAGGTTCTTTAGGTATGAACTATGAGGTGTGGCATAAGAGCCAAAATTTAGGTGCCAAACCTTCCCGTCGATGTGAGCTCTTGGGGAAGATCAGCCTGTTATCCCTAGAGTAACTTTTATCCGTTGAGCGACGGCCCTTCCACTCGGCACCGTCGGATCACTAAGGCCGACTTTCGTCCCTGCTCGACGGGTGGGTCTTGCAGTCAAGCTCCCTTCTGCCTTTGCACTCGAGGGCCAATCTCCGTCCGGCCCGAGGAGTGAAGATGCTATAGGAGATAAGTCCATTAGTTTATATGCAGGGAAAAATCTAGTTGGAAAAAAATCGGAGGGGATAGTGGCGATTGAGGAGAAGGTTGACAATGTGGATGCGGAGGTGGTAAAAAATGTGGATGTGGAGGTGGTTGAAAATGTGGATGCGGAGGTTGTTGAAAAATTGGATGCGGAGATGGTTGAAAATTTTGATAAACATGATGAGACCTCTGAAATGCGTGATAAATATGTAGACCTTCCACTTGCAGCATAACCGATTCAATTTATGGAGGAATGGGAAGATTGTTTGGGTTTGAAAATACAACAAGAGTTTTTTAATAAAAAGGCAGTGCAAGAAGTGGTAGATAGAGCAGCATGTAAGAAAAGTTTTGGTTTAAAGTGGTCAAATCATATAAGGAGTGATTAGTGTTTAAATGTCCTAAGGAAGGATGCAAATGGGGACTATGAGCAGCGAAGATTGGAAAGACAGAAATGTTCTCTATTAGAACGTACACGAGCATGCATACATGCTCTAGAGGAAGTCAGAGTGAAAGCAACACAAGAAAGTGAGGCACGCCACAACTAGTTGCAGCTCTATTGCATAATGATTATCCAAGACAAATGGAAACTCCAACACCAAAAATTATTGTTGATTTTTTGTGGTCTAAACTGGGTGTTAATGTATCATACTCCATTGATTTGTGAGGGAAAAACGAAGCTGTGAGCATTTTGCGTGGGACTCCTGAAGAAATTTACCAAATGCTGTATCGTTATTTGTTCATGCTAGAGAAGACCAATGAGGGGACAATCACAAGTGTGAATTTGTATGAGTCATACAAATTCAAGTACTTGTTCATCACTTTGGGAGCTAGAATGGAAGGTTTTAAAGTGATGAGAAAAGTGTCAACGGTGGATGCAACTTTTCTGAAAAAGGGATATGGTGGTGTTCTAGTTTTGCAACAATCCATGATCCTAATACGCACCATTATCGTTTGGAATTTGGTGTATTAGATGGTGAGATAAGGACAGTTGGACTTGTTTTTTTTAGATGCTCAAAACTGTTGTATCGGATTCATCGGAGCTGGTGTTTATGAGTGACAGAAATGCCTCATCAATGCCATAGCCAATGTGTATCCAAATGCTCATCATGCGCATTGTATATGGAATTTGTCTCAAAATATGAAAGCTCATGCAAGTAACTTAAACAAAGATATCGTGGAATGTAAATTCTTGGAAACAGCTCAGTTTTGCATAGTGGGTGAATTCGAGAATGCTTATTCTTGGTTTAAGACTCGATTTGTAGTGAGAGATAAAAGTGGGAGGCGTGTTGGTTTCCAGGAGATAGATATACATCGACACAAGCAACGTTGTGGAGTCGATGAACAACATGTTCAAGGACGCGAGAAAGTACTCTCTAATTCCCTGGCTGGATACGATCATTAAAAATGCGGATTGGTTTAATGAACATAGGAAAGAAACCATTAGAGGAGGACATCACCGCAAACTAGTGCCTCCAGTGGAGAACTTTGTTTATGTGGAATGGGCGAAGGCAGAAAAATCAAATGTGTCGGATCTAAACACTTTCAACCTTGAATACAATGTCATGTGTAGTGATGGGAAGCCTTATTTTGTGAATTTACTTGCCAAGAGTTGCAGTTGCAGGTTCTGGGACATTGAAAAGTACCCGTGTGTCCACGGACTAGCGGCTTACATTTTCTTCTCTAAAAAGGATGATAGATCTCATGATTTCGAGTTTGAAAATTTGATTTCTAAATATTATTGGACGGAGTTGTGGGCATTTGCATATTATAAGACTATTTATGTGGTTTCAGATAGGAGTGAATGGACTGTCCCAGATTAAATCAAAGAAAAAAAGATCATTCCTCCAAAATGCCTTGAAAAGAAGGGAAGAAAGAAAGTAAAAAAAGTTTCCATCAGCTGGGGAATGTCGGTCAAGAACGAAAAATAAAAGGCGTCCAAGAAAAATCCTTCAATGGTTGTTATTTGAAAATTGCAATGTTTGAATTGACTTTATGTTTCATTTGTACAACTATGGAGAACTGAGTAATATTTTGTGAAATTGAGTATCGAATTGTGTTTTTTTTTGAACAACTAAGCATGCTACATATAATAACTCATAAGAAATATCTTATACTATAACCGAAAATATAACATAATTACATGTAACAGAGGAACAACTCAACGCACTAATCCATATACTTTTCTAGTGACTTTGTAAAATATGTGACAACCTCAGATAAGATATCATTGTACAACTTTTATGGTCACTTTATTATTCAAAACACTTAGAATAATACTTTCATATGTTCGATATCTCTATACAACTAAGAAAATACAACATAATTACATGTAATACTAAAATAATTGAAATTCACTGGAAGTACAACTATTTGTAGTTTTTGTACAACTACTATTTTGTGGAGAACTAAGTGTTGTTGTTTTGGTGGGATTTTTAAAAAGATCAAAATTTGGGCGGGCTTTCACGAGTTTTGGAGTAGATTATTCCCTCAGTCGAGTCTCTCTCCTCTCATTTACCACACAAATCCCATCTCTCTACTTTCTCTCACATCATTCTCTCTCAAATTTGACCCCTCAAATTCTGAGATCTCTCTTCCCTTTGCGAAATGGACCCATGGATCGAGACACATGAAAGGAGGGAGATGAGGAAGATGAAACAACACTACGACATGCTTGGTTACATTGTTGATGCTCACTACAGAATTCCCACAGGTTTCGCATAAGAGGGAAGAATTGTTGACGAGGTTTCTACTAATCCAAAGGATAAGGGTTTCTCCCCGGGGACAAGGTACTTCACTTGCAGCAGGTTCAAGGTAATTAGGATTTTCTCTCTCTACCTTTTTCTAAATATAGAGATCTTGCAATATGTCAAACTGAGTGAAGTGAAATGAGCAGGATTATGGTCTCCATTTCTGACAGCCATGGGTTATCGGAGTTCAGGAAGAGGTTTTTCGCTTAAGGAAGGAGGTGGACGACATGGCTGCAGACTGTTGATCTCTAGAAGCTTATTCCCCGTGCATGTGATGAGTTTATGTATTCAGATGGTGTTTCTTTATGGTTTTCTGATAATACAAGTCCTTTTTTGCTAGGACTTGTATAAGCTTATGTATTAAGACTTATGTTTGATGATGGTTCGATGCTGCTCAGACTTATGTTCTATTTTATGTGTTGTTGTGTTAAGGATCTGGGGAATCTCCTGTGTTGAGACTTATGTTTAGATGAATTTAAGTTTTCCCTACTTATACCAGTATTTCATAGTGATACTGATTTATAGTAATACTAGTTTTCCATAGTATTACTAGTTTTCTCAAGTTATTGTACATAACTACATAATCAAAGTTTTACCTAGTTATACTAGTATTTCATAGTGATACTGATTTATAGTTATACTAGTTTTTCGTAGTATTACTAGTTCTATAAAGTTATTCTACTTGACTACATAAATCAAAATTTTCCCTAGTTATACTAGTATTTCATAGTGATATTAATTAAAAGTTATACTAGTTTTCCTAGTTTTACTTGTTCTCTCAAGTAATTATGATGAACTACATAACCAAATACCGACAAACATAAGTTTTACTTAGTACAAATCTAAATACTGACTAATATAAGTTTTACGTAGAAACGAAACACAAAAGCAACATAGGTTAAGTTTAAAGAAAAAATAAGTTAAGTTTAAAGGAAAATAGAGACAACAATCTCATCTCTGCTTCTTTGGTTGCCTTCTTTGTCCTCTTTAGCCTCAATTTCTCGTATTTCTCTCTATTCCCATCCCCTCCACCAACAATCTCTTTCTCGAGACCTCCATATTTCTCTCCATGACCAGCAACCTCTTTCTCGAGACCTCCCCTTTTCTCTATATGAACAGCCATACCATCTAATTGCTCCTGCACATACTCTTCCCAAGTACAAAGTCTTAGGTCGTACTCATCAACTTTTTCTTCATTTTTACTCATAGTGTCTCCCATTTCCTGTTTGAAGCTCATAATTTGTTATACCACTTCATTTAGCTTCATCGTGTTCTCTGCTACTTCATTGGTGGCTCTTATCTCGTTCCCAGCATTCTCAATGGGAGGGCCTTCTTGAGCAACCACATCCTCCTCCAACATGTCGTTAAACCTTACAAGATATCCTTTATCAAGAATTTTCATCCAGCTCTCAACAACCAAATTGTCTCTACCATCGATGTCACCTGGTTCTGTTATCCGACCTAGTAGACTTTCTTTTGCATCAATTGATTTGCGGATGTTTTGAATGGCCTACAGTGTGAACGAAAAATTAATATTACCATAACATATAAATCCAAACAGATTCATATAGAAAGGATTACTAACCTCAGTGTGACCAAGTTCTTTATTTATTTTCGAAAGGGGAAATAATTTCATATCACTCCTCTTAAACTTTGATTTGCACATCCTTGGACATGCTGGGTCCACACCTTCAACTGATTCTTGAAATTTAGCCCCCAAATCCGTAATGACCTTGAATACTAAAAGCTACACATGAAACAAAAACCGGGTTTGTCCATATCAAACATTCCTTAACCATTATAGAAGTAAGAATCATATAAAACTTACAAAACTTACCTCCATTGGAATACATAAACCATGAATTGGCCATATCACACATTCCTTAACCACCCCTCCAAAGTGTTCCATAGTGAGTGAAATCCCGTTTAACATGTGATCAAAGGAAAATCTGCCCCAAGGGAATGTCTTACATAAGTTGAGATCTCCAACTTCTCTCAGCAAGAACAGCTCCACGGAAGGGAAATATTTACCGGTCTTTCTCTGCCCGATAATAATGCTTGATAGGAAATACAAGACTAACATCTTCAACCTGTCACGTGAAGCTTCCATTTACACAACCTTTGCTCTCACGTCTTGATGCCTTATTGTTCCACTCTCAAAATATTTCCTCACAAACGTCATGCTTCCGGCTTCCTAGTACTTCGCTGGATAGTTTCAGCAGTTTAGTCCTGATGTCAGTGCATGTTCCCTATGGGACAACCATTAACGGAAAACTAATCTTAATTTTTATTTTCAATGCGTGTCATTCAAAGAAGGAGCATCCACATCCCCATAACCATGTGATTACCATCTTTTGGCATGTGGAATATGTGTTTGAACTGTGAATGACTCTCAAACCATCTCTTCTCGACCCTACTCATGGGAGGTTCTAACTTGTCCATGGTTTTTAAAAATTCAGCAATAAAACACCTCGTCGATATCTTAATCTTCTTTGTATAATCCGTAGGTGGGAACTACATTGACATAGGTTAATAACTGTCGTTTCATCCTCCCAATCCTGAAAAGAAAGAACAAACAGTTTGAATAAGTTTTACCTAGTTATATAAGGTGT
Source organism: Moricandia moricandioides (assembly GCA_905132885.1). Taxonomy (NCBI): domain Eukaryota; kingdom Viridiplantae; phylum Streptophyta; class Magnoliopsida; order Brassicales; family Brassicaceae; genus Moricandia; species Moricandia moricandioides. The sequence goes on from CAJHQQ010002307.1 coordinate 22,696, forward strand.
ACAAGAACACCAAAATTAAAGCTATTCCTAACCGAAACAAGCAAACACATCCGTATACAGTCTAATTATTACTAAAATATATCAATCAATATCATTTCTTCCTCTCCAAAACAAACTAGATTTTCCGAGTTATACCAAACTGTTTTCCAAACTATGAGACTGAGTTATAGGAGATCGAATTATAAATACTAACCATTCTCTCCCCATTGTTGCTTAAGGTATGACTCGTACTTCCCTCATCCTTATCTCTTTGTTCTTCTTGTTCATGATTATTCTCATAGATAATTTCTTCATCTTCTTGTTCCTCTTATTCTTCTTTGTCTGCTCTATCTTCTCCTCCTCATGAGTTCTTGCTTTCTCCTTCTTCTACTTCATCTTCAACATATCTTCATCTTCTTCACCTTTTTTTGATTTCTCGTTCTTTTCTACTTTTTCTTCCACTGGGTTCGTTTTCTCAGCTTCTTAAGCGTCTTCTTCAATTGGGTTCTCCTTCTCTTGTTTTGGAATTTCTTCTTCAACTAGGTTTTCCTTCTCTTGTTCTGAAATCTCTTCTCCAACTTTATTTGTTTTCTTTACAAATGGAACATCTTTTTTAGGAGAAGTTATATCTTGCACACGCTTCGTTTTCTTCTTTTTTGACCATTTCGTCTTCTTGTCAAATCAAAACTGATTACACACACTATATATATGAATTGAGAGAGACACAACGGTACAAGTTTTTAACTTCAACAAACGGATACGACTTTACAAGACAAAACTCTTCCCAACTAATTTTTGTAGTTGATGTAAATATTTGACATTATGGAAAATTTAAAATACATGAGCTTTCAAAGTAAGTAAATTGTAATATGTATATGGAAGGAGTCATGTAAATACATCTAGGGTTTATTGTTTTATTATGATGGGTATTGTATTTTTATACATGGTTTAGATTATGCGGTCTGAATATACATGTGTTGACGATTTTTGCTAATTCATTAAAACACAAGTGGGCCAAAAAATTATAAAGGTCTGCTCGTTGGTTTATGGCTTATTTTTTTGTAATTAAAAATTAATATATAGCTAGTAAATAAAAGGAAGTGGCATAATCTGTAAATAATAACATAATTCAAGGGGATGTAAAAAAGGATGTTGTTTTAATTGTATTGATTATTATAAATTTAATATGTGTTTATTTAATTTTAATACGTAAAATTTATTTTTGATAAATTTCATAAACCAAAATTAATTATAAATAATTTCTTATTTACTATTATAATATTCTATTTTTATAAGAAGAATATATTAGTAACGTTTCCATTTTTATGTATAGAGTATTTTGGTAGATAAATGATGATTATTCTCTTGGTTAGTAATTGTTGATTTTCGAATTATGTGTCGATCACAAATCATAAATCTCCAGTAAATAAAAAAACACTTTTGATAATTTTTTTTAACTATAAATACTACTACAATATAACCAATTTAAAAGATTAGTAAAATTGATTAATGTCCTATTTGTGAAGTAGCAAGCACTTATGTAATAAACATACTCATATTTTTACTTTAAAAATAATATATATATATATATATATATATATATATATATATATATATTAGTATGTAGATAATAATTATTATTTTTGGTTAGTTATTTGTTAAGTTTTCCAATTTTTGTATCACAAATTCTAAATATTTGTAAATATCTATTACTTCTCTTGGAATATTTTATCAAAAATTAATACTAAATTATCTATATGGAATAATAAATCTGATAATATTTATATTGAGGAAAAACCAAAATATTCTAAAGATCTATATGTAATATGTTGTTCACATATTTTTTTTTAAAAAAATGTCTTATACCGGCTAAACCAAGCGGTATGACGATATGGCTTTTGAAGTTTATAATATAACATAAATATCATACAAATTTTTAGACCGTAAATTTAGTCAAAATATTAAGAAGTATAAAACAAAAACCTTAAGAAAACATATAGTGTTTATCAACCTTGTTTGATGATCCGTAAATATCCATAGGCCAGAGAATTAGTATAATGTTACAATATATGAATATAATGATCTCACGTTTTCATGTGACGTGTGTATTGATGTGTTTCTATGAAATTGGTTTCCTCGTTGAAATAAATAAGTCATATGGCTGGCGACTTACATCTAGGAATATGATCATTCACTAAAAAAATTGAAAAGTATTAGTTACCAATAGAAATGACAAAGGTGTAATATTTAAAATAAATCTAGAATCTATTCTATTTAAACAAGATGATGACCTACTGATAAATGTTTAGTCCAACTATTTATTTTTTTTATTTACTGGGTCAGATATTTATTCTCTTTGTTTTACTGCACATAAAAAATCACGATCTTCTTTCTAGCTAAGCAGTTACAGATACATTTATAAAAAAATTAGATTTATATTAAGTTATAAAAATATACTCGTCGGACAGATCAGAATCTAGTATTCCATAAAAAAAATATTTTTATTTAGTTTAGGATATTTTCGGTTGTGTTGTTAAAAAGAAAAGGAATCTTTGGTTGTTAAATAAAGGGTTAATTTGTAGAATGACAATAAGGGAATACATAATTCAGAAAATAACCATAGCAAAAAGGTGACATAGTTGATGAGAAAATTACACTCATGTTTGGACAATATTCTCCCTCACGGCGCATGGGTGTGTGATACACACATATGACCCACATCAACTTGCAAAAAGTGACGCTTAAAAGGTTCCAGCTATATGCTCTATTCTATATGCATATCTCATAATCATATAGTATTCTAAAAGACATTGTATTTGTCGTTGGTTACACATATTGGCCACATTACATTTCGAAAGGGTACGCAACAACATAATGTACTCAAATATTGCCGAGAAATGGAAAACAATGCTTAAAGGAGCTAGGGATTTTCCACTAATCTCAACATTTGAGTACATAAGAACAACGTCTTTGCATTCTACATCTTCAATTAGAAAGGATATTTATGGGTAAAGGGCTCAAATGCATATCAACGCTATATAGAAAAAAAATATGAAGAAAAAAAACTCAAGGTAGTACCTGCGGAAATTCATGTACTAAAAACAAAGAAGTTGTTTAATAAAAACATATATAGTTTAGTGGATCCACAACAAAATTTTGATATGAGATGGAAATTAACATGTTATGGGGCCAGGATGTCAAGGTTAATTGTTGTGAAGGCTTCAACTACATACATTTGTGCTGCATTGCAGATGCATCCATCGGTTATGTAGGAACAAAGCTGTAGCTTCTGGGTTGCATGAAACTCCAACAAGATAACCGCAACAAGAAATGATACACCTGGACAAAAAAATTAGTTAGTTAGCGTAAAAAAATATTATTCTACAAATATGTAATAGAATAGCATCACATGGAATAATCAGCAGAAAATGCCATGTTCACCATCAATACAGCTCGTATAGCACCCCCATAGTCACCGCTGAAAAACCGTAAACTTTTGATAAATAAGTGAACAAAGATTGCAACTTAACGAACCTTCTTGATCATCTCCTACAAGGTTTCCAACCATATTGTAACATACTATACTATGTTCATACAATAAAATAGTATATTATAATATCCCATTATCATTGCATCTGTCAATCCAAACAAAAAAAATTCCCAACCCTCAAAACAAAATAAGGGTTAAAACATATTACAATTACAATTTCTTATCATCAATTACCCTAGTTAACCCAAGCAGAAGAAAGAGAGGAGGGAGGAAGAGAGAGAGAGAGAAAGAGGGAGGAAAAAGATGAGGGTGAAGAAGAGAAGAGAAGAGAAAGAAAAGAAAGACAAGAAGAAGAATGAGGAGGATAAAGAAGGACTGAAGAGAAGAAGCAGGTGGAGAAAGATGAAAATGACACATATTTTGAGAGAGAGAGAGAGAGAGAGAGAGAGAGAGAGAGAGAGAGAGAGAGAGAGAGAGAGAGAGAGAGAGAGAGTTATGATTATATTCTATATTTTTTGAATTGTATAGAAGACAACAAAATTATAACTTATATGAATAAGAAATAGAACTATACTATATAAATGTGTAATATAATATAAATTTATATAAATATATGTCGGTTTTTAAATTTTCAAAACTTATTATATGTAGAAAAAATATATTCTTTTATTTTGATAGTATAGTTTTTAATAGTTTAGTGTCACATCTAAAACATGATATATTTAATATATCCCATTACATAAAAATTTAAATAAGATAGGTGAATTGATAAAGTTTGATTTATATCTAAAGAAACGAAATAAATTATTAATTGGATTTTTATAAGATATTATAAGTAAACAAATCTAAAATGTTAAATTAGTAAACTTGTATAATAATAAAGTATTACAATTCTAACATTACTGATTTAAAGAGTTTTGGCTTTTTTTTTGTAAATTTTAATCAAGTGTTATATGTTAACATATATATTCCATAACAATATAATTTGATGTAGTTTAGGATGTTTCGATTGTACTGTTTAAAAGAAAACGAATCTTTGGTTGTTAAATTTAAATAAATAATATCACTATTAAATTTAATAGGTAATGGTATTGATGTAAATATTTTCAAAAATAAAGGGGATCTTAAAAAAAATCTTATATTTTAATATTATATTTTTTACTAGTTTAGTGTTACATCTAAGACATGATATATTTAACATATCCCATTACACAAAAAATTAAAATAAGATAGGTGAATTGGTACATTTTTATTTATAACTAAAGCTGCGGAGTAAATTATTGTTCGTATTTTACATAAGATATTAGAAGTAAAATAAATCTAAAATTTTAAATTAGTAAACTTGTATAATAATAAAGTATTATAATTCTAACATTACTGATTTAAAGAGTTTTGGCTGTTTTTTCTTTTTGTAAATTTTAATCAAGTGTTATTTGTTAACATATATCTTATTTATTAAGGATCTGTCCACGCTTCACGCGAGAATGTTCCTATTAGTATGACGCTTAAAAAATATTTATATACTGTTTTGTATTTTTCATTCTTTATTTTTATTCTTTATATAATATGTATTATTTTATTTTCTAATTTTAATTATTATCAACTATTCCACTTGTGTTTTTGTAAGGGAATCAAATATTACTTTTTGCATGTGTTTGGCCATTTTTCCTACATTATTGTTTAATAAGAGCAATGTGTCATCGTTGCGACTTGATTTGTTTTGGGCTTATTTGTGAAATAATCAAGAAAAAAGAAAATTGATTTTGTAGAGAGAAGGTAGAGAGATAAGAAGAGAAAAGAGGTAAGAAGAGAAAAGAGGTGAGAGAGTATTATTTTGGCTAGTGAGTGAATTTTGGATTTTTTGGTGTTATACCATTTAATTTCCCATTTTTTTGGAGTTCTTTTTATGTGATCATTTTGCTTAAATTCATGGATTTAACATATGATCTTATTATTTTTTCTTCATGTTCTTATATGTTGTATAATTTTGTACATTGATTAATTATAACAAATTTAGTACTATATATACGTGCTGTGATTTTAGACTTAAATAACTTAGCTTTGTTGTTTTTTTTGCCTTAACTTAGTTTTGTTCGTTTATAACATTAATACACACTTTTTGTTATAAATATTCATGTGGATGTTTATTATAGTACTAAAGGCCCAAAAACTCATATTCTAACAAGATCTAAAATCCTAGATTTATATCCCTACATATATGTATCATTATCAATAGAATAATAAGAACAATCAATTATCTTTATGTTATTAAATCCTAATTGCTCAGCACGAAATCCTAGCCGCTAAATAAAATCTAAAAAAATTAGTTGACGTGCCCCGTTGTCTCCGCCTATCCACTAAAGCTAAGTATTTCTTCAATCCATCATAGTTTATCGACGAGCTATTTCCCCACGAGAACTATCATATAGCATCAGATCCCCACCAAACTAAGACCTAGTGTCAAATCTCCATGATTTGAAAGTTATGAACTTATTTCTCCATGAATTAACAATTTCGAAGGTATTTCTCCCCGAACCGATACTTCGAAACTTAATTACCCGTAGACCATGGTTTTAATTGGTTTATTATTAACCAAATAGTTTAAACCAGCTAAACCAAACTAAAATTAATTTTAAACATTTTTTATTAAAGAATATTGTTTTCCTTTTTGTTTAAATTTCAAAATATAGTTTTTTTTTTAACTTCAAAGAAGTTTTAAGTTTATATTTTTGTGTTTTCTGAAATTTAAAAGAAAAAAATTACATCAAAATTTTCATTTTTATAAAGTTTAATAAAATCACAATGAACAAATAACCTTGTTAAATTTGTGTGTTTTGCGAAATTTGAAAGAGAAAAAAATAAAATTTTTATAAAAATATATGTCAAAAATTCTAATTTTGTTGAAAATTTAATTTACTTCAAAATTCAACAAAACATAGATTTGACATATACTTTAACTTCCAAATTTGTTCATTGTAATTTTATTAAATTTTGTAAACATAAAATCTTGATGTAATTTTTATTTTAATTTTTTTAAAAACGCAAATAATTTTTAGAAAATAGGAAAGATTTTTGAATTAAAAAAATCTATATTTTAAAATTTCAACAAGAAGAAAAACAATATTCTTTAATAAAAATTGTTTAAAACTAATTTTGGTTTGGTTTAGCCGGTTTAAACTATTTGCTTCATAATAAACCAATTAAAACCATGGTCTATGGGTAATTAAGTTTCGAAGTATCGGTTCGGGGAGAAATACATTCGAAATTGTTAATTTATGGAGAAATAAGTTCATAACTTTAAAAGCATGAAAATTTAACACTAGGTCATAGTTTGGTGGGGATCTGATGCTATATGATAGTTCTCGTGGGTAAATAGCTCGTCGACCCTAGTTTAATTGATATGTTCTCTTATGCTTTAATGGAATACGTAAGCAAAGATATTCATTGAATATAATCCAACATGCTTTATATTTTTTCAATTTATATTAAATCTTATACGTGATAAATTGACTTTGCTTACTCCAATTCTTTAGTCACTTGTGTTAAGATCTTTTGGTACCGTTTCATTCAAGTTTAAAAATATCTTTAATCTTCTCGTTCAGTTAGAAATTTACATAAAATCTTATATTGATTATTTTTTTATAGTTGGGTTAGTGACAAATCGTTGGTTTGTTTGATTATGTATAGTATAATTTAATGGAATGGTTTAATATTCCTGATCTGTTTTTCTTTGAGGAAAAGTGAAATCATGCCGTTTCCTTTCTTCGTCACGAACATCCTCGATATCAATCAAGATAAGTAACTCATGCTTTACACTTTACGTCTTATGATTTGATCTTAAAAGAGGTATGAATCCAAAATTAATTGATTAGATTTGTAATAGTATTTGGGATAAATCTTTCAAATATATTTTTTTTGAAATTTTTGTTAGTAAAATAGTCTTCAAGAAAAACAATTATCTAAATAAACATTTTTTTTGAAAATTTAATATTTTTTATTATTTTAAACCTCACCTTCAAAACTCCACCCCATATCTTTAAATCCTAAGTCCAAGGGTATTCAAAAAGGATAATTGGTTTGGTTAAAATTTGGATCTATAAAATTATAGCTTTGAATTGGTTTGGTTAAAATTTGATGGTTTAAGTTTCCCAAAATTTCTGGTACATATGTATACGTCATGACTTTAGGCTTTAATGTGTAGTTAAATATTTTATGAGTTAGTATCGTTGTAGCCTGCATATCTATAAAAAGGGGTGCACGTTGTAGGAAGGGAAATTTGCGCTGTTGAGATTTGAATTATAAGAAAGTGAGAATGAATCTCATTTTCTTTGAGGATCTAGATTTCTGTGAAGTCAAAAAATGAAAGATCAAACTATGAGAGAAAACAAAGTAAGTAATACGAAACTGAGAGCAAAGAGAAGATGATCTTAAGAATAAAAGTAGTTACAACAGGTCGTAAAAGCTTCGGCTTCAAGAGCTTTCAGCGAGATCTATAGTTCTAACCATCTAAACTCTTAAATCTAGTTGAGTCGCAGTCCGATAACGAAAACAAAATTGCCTAAAATTACCCTTGATTCGAGTTTATCCGTTTGCAGAGATATTTCCTTATCTTCTTGATCTTTGTGTTTATCTTAGAAACTTTGCATTTATCCTCCTTTTCCATGTTCTTTATCTCGATTGAGGAAACCATCTGTTCATCTGGGTCTTTTCTCGAGTTAAATCATAAGAGGACTTCGACGTATTTTAGCTGTCTCGGGCCGTTTTATGAATTCCCTGTTTTTACGATTATTTCTCGGAGAAATCGTTAGTTTGTCTGAAGTACTTATTTTTTTGTATTGTTTACCATTTGGATGTTTAAGAGAAAACATGTCACGCTTGATTTTATCATAAAGCGTCAAGGGAAAATTCGATCGAGACGAAACGAAAGGTGTTTCGGTTCTTATGTCCCTTCTTAGATGGGGTTGGCTTTGTCTGTTCGGCGTTCCCAGGTTGTTTTCTTTTAAAGAATATTTTCATGGGAGTTTCTAGACGTTGATTTCGTCGTGACCATTTTTACCCAAACATTTAGCCCCCCAACTAACTAGAATTTTTTGTAGTGTTCTTCCGAGGTAGTAATAGGCGTAATAGTCGGGATCAATGGTTAGAAAGTCCATGAGTGAAATAAACTTTTTTCCGAAACCTGAAGTGAATTCCTATAAGTATAGGGTGAACTTTTTTAATTCTTACTTTCTCACCTTCATTTCATCAAAGGATTTTCCTTAATGTAGAATTTCTCTTTCTCTTTTCTCTCTTTACTCTCTTTGTTATTGTGGGAACCGAAATTCACACCGTCGATTTCCGTAAATTAAGGAAAGTTAAGACACCCTAACTTTCCTTGAGGTCTCGGATTCTTTGCGAGAGTCAACGACAAGTAATCGAGTAAACTTGGAAAACATGAAAATATAACAAAAAGAATATAGAAAACAATAGATCTTTGTTTCGAATTTGCGTACGAGCGCTCCAGAGACAAAAGCGTACATGCAGCTTGTCTGGAAACGGTATCACAAAGGAATTCGTATAACACAAGCAGTAAAACAGGACTAAGTTTGCTAGCTCTACCACCTATGTCGAGAGAAACCAATGTGGCTGCAACTCGCTTAGTAATAGTCGAAAAAGACAAAAAAGGTTTGAAGGATTTGGGACTGGACCTTAAGAAAGGCTGCCAACATACCCCTTTCGAGGATCAAGTGGGACGTAGTTCAATTAAAAGAGTGGACCAAGAGATCGAACTGCCGGAGTAAGTTCATCTGGTAATCGAGTGCCAGTCATAGAAACCGAGCTTGTCGAGAATAAAGCTTAGGGTTTCTAAGTGAATGAGTTGTAGAGTCTAAGGAAACCAGAATCATCGAACAAAGATGGATAAACGTCTGAGTATAACTCTGTCCTTCTAGCCACCTAAGTTCCAAGATCTTATAAGCTAACGTAGCTTCTCTAGGTCTAAATCTTCGGATCCTTGTGCCTTTAGCTTTAGCTCTCCTTATATACGCCTTCTGGGTTGGTTCCGCTTTCCTTTTTTGTCCCTAGGTCGAGTTTATCTCTTCACTGAAATATTCTTTTTTTATCTCGATCTTCATCATTATCTTGGAAACTTGACATTTATCTTCTTATTTCGCGAGATTTATCTTCTTCTGCGAGTAAAGCTACACCGGCATGACATCGAGGGCTCAATTTCGTATGAAATCACAAGTGGTTCTTTAGCCGCGTTCTAGGACTCTTTGGGCCGTATTGCGACTTAAATATTTTACGATTTCTTCGAACGAACGTTTAATGATACGACGTCGTTTTAGCTAGGAAGTTCACACTTCTCGTATAGTTTAGCCAATTGTGGTGTTGAGTTAACCGTTGTCGTTCATACGATAATCATGAACTTCATTTGGGAAAATGAGTCTTCGAGGTTTTTATCGTAAAGTCCCAACGATAACTCTGATCGAGACAAAACGAGGGGTGGATCCACCGAGGTTCAATGGAAGGCATAAGATTTGGTTTATGTTTGGTCCAACTCGCCTCGGGGGCAAGTTTGGTTGGTCCAACTCGCTGAACGGGCGAGTTGAACTGGTACAACTCGCCGAATGGGCGAGTTGACCATCTTGCTTGGTACAAATCGCCCGTTTGGCGAGTTGATCATCTTTCTTGGTCCAACTCGCCGAATGGGCGAGTTGACCGTCTTGATTGGTCCAACTCCCCGAATGGGCGAGTTGACCATCTTGCTTGGTCCAACTCGCCTGTTCGGGAGAGTTGGATGATCAAGCCTTACAGTTATTTTGTTGTTTTGATACTCGGGATCCGTTTGTTTGAAGCTTAGAGCAACCTTTCTCGAGGAGTTACCGCATGAATTCATACAAAACTTGGTTTTGTTTTTCCCGCTCTTCTTTTATTTAAAATATTATCTCCTCTTTTCCAAATAGGGCGTTTTCAGGGAAGTTTTAGGCGTTGATTCTGTTGTGACCGATTTTGACCCCAACAATTAGCCCCCCAGCTCATTAGAATCATGAGGTTTTAGCGAGCGGTTTGGCAGGTTTTGGTAAGTTAGGCGGAGTGGTTGAAAAGGTCCGTTGAAAGTGGTCTACTCATTCCTCTAAGATCGGAATACAGTAGGATTGGGGCTGTGCCTTGTGAAGGCTGCCTATGTACCCTTGTAGAAGGGATCAAGCCTTTCATAGTTCGTTCCAGAGATAAGGTTCTTACGTCATGTTGTCCTGTTTATGGTTTAGTTGTGTGTCGTGTAGAGATTATCGAGCATGTTGTTGTCGATGGAATTGTATATTGGACCTTTCTCGTTCTTGAGACTAGCCTCGTAGGCCATTTACTTTGACCGAGTGGGTCGGTTCCCCTTTCCTTTTTTGCCCCTAGGTCAAGTTTATCTCTTCACGGAAGTATTCCTTTTTTATACGATCTTCATCATTATCTTGGAAAGTTGACATTTATCTTCTCATTTCGCGAGATTTATCTTCTTTTGCGAGTAAAGATACACCTTCATGATAACTCTGGGCTCAATTTCATATGAAATCGCAAGTGATTCTTTAGCCGCGTTCTAGGCCTCTTTGGGCCGTATTTTGACTTAAATGTTTTCGATTTCTTCGAAAGAACGTTTAATGATACGACGTCGCTTTGCGCCTTTTTTTTAAAATATTATCTCCTCGTATAGTTTAGACAATTGTGGTGTTTAGTTAACCGTTTTCGTTTATACGATAACCATGAACTTCATTCAGGAAAATGAGTCTTCGAGATTTTTATTGTAAAGTCCCAACGACAACTCTGATCGAGACAAAACGAGGGGTGGATCCGCCGAGCTTCAACGGAAGGCATAAGATCTGGTTTATGTTCGGTCCTACTTGCCTCGGGGGCGAGTTTGGTTGGTCCAACTCGCCCGTTTGGCGAGTTGAATTGGTCCAACTCGCCCGTTTGGCGAGTTGAATTGGTCCAACTCACAGAATGGGCGAGTTGAACATCTTGCTTGGTACAACTCGCCCGTTCGGAGAGTTGACCATCTTTCTTGGTCCAACTTGCCGAACGGGCAAGTTGACCATCTTGCTTGGTACAAATCGCCCGTTTGGCGAGTTGATCATCTTTCTTGGTCCAACTCGCCGAATGGGCGAGTTGACGGTCTTGATTGGTCCACCTCCCCGAACGGGCGAGTTGACCGTCTTGCTTGGTCCAACTCCCCCGTTCGGGCGAGTTGGATGATCGAGCCTTACAGTTATTTCTTTGTTTTGATACCCGAGATTTTGAAGCTTAGAGAAAACTTTATCGAGGACTTACCGTAAGAATTCATATGAAAATTGATTTTGTTTTTCCCGTTCTTCTTTTCTCTAAAATATTATCTCCTCTTTTCTAAATAGGGCATTTTTGGGAAGTTTCAGGCGTTGATTCCGTCGTGACCGATTTTGACACCAACAGTTAGCCCCCCAGCTCGTTAGAATCGTGAGGTTCTAGCGAGCAGTTTGGCAGGTTTTGGTAAGTTAGGCGGAATTTATGGTTGAAAAGGTCCGTTGAAAGTGGTCTACTCATTCCTCTAAGATCGAAATGCAGTAGGATTGGGGCTTTGCCTTGTGAAGGCTGCCTTTGTACCCTTGTAGAAGGGATCAAGGTTTTCATAATTTGTTCCAAAGATAAGGTTCTTACATCATGTTGTCCTGTTTATGGTTTAGCTGTGTGTCGTGTAGAGTATCGGGCATGTTGCTGCCGATGGAATAGTATATTGGACCTTTCTCGTCCTTGAGACTAGCCTCAGAGGACGTTTACTTTGGCCGAGTGTGGCCATATTTATGTTTTCGGTACCAGAAGCGTGTGGCTTCGGATCCCAGGCGCTTTGCGACCTTTTTTTAATGAATTGTGTTTCTCGTTTTAAGAGCACGTTTTATTCGTGTGAATGTAGGGAAAAGTATGAGTTGTCATCTCATAATCTAACTTTGGGTGAACTGCTATACTCGTGGCATGTTTCGAGAGTTTTCTGCAGAGTGTAAACCTGCTGGATTTCTGAAGACGTTTGAGTATTAGCCAAGAGAAAATTTTTGGGATGTCATATCAGGGTGTTTGATACTATGCCTAGAGATGTTAGAGACCAGTGTGCTGGGTTTAGGGTAAGACCTAGGTCTAATCACGGTTTTAGGGTGTGCGATGACTACTTCAGCTTACGTTTCCCATGTCGCTTTTGATCTGATTCCATCCCGCTTTAAAGTCCTCGATATGTTCTCCGCTTATATGACTTGTATGGTAGGAATCAAGTATCTCTCCGGGGAAAATTTTTAAGTCTCCCGAAAGTGCTGACCAAATTTTCAGATTTCTTTTATTGTGCTATTACCCTTGTGTCGGGTGTTCGATAGCTATCAAGATGGCTTAGTCTGCTTAGGACGTTGAGAGTTTGTTGTGATCATCAACAAACTTATTGGTAGATATTACCGTTTTTGAATCTTCGTGAAGGATACATGTTTAAGAAGGTTTGTGTGTTTTATAGTTGTGTATGGACTGTCTTTAAGGTGAGCATTCTGTTTCGGAAGGTTTTGACGAAATAAGTTCTTCAAGCGTCAGCGACGTCTCGTTGTGTTGAAGGTTGAGTTTTTCTTTTGTATGCCGCATTTTGTGCTTGAAATGTTCGCGGGCTTGAATATGTGTGGCATCCTGATATAGCCTATTTGTTACCAGTTTCAGGCCATGTTATAGGTTCTATTTAGGGTATATTATTTTTATATAGGCTACGTTTTAAGGTCTTTACAAGTCCATGTACGTTTTGGGGATATATGGAGATATTTGGAGATTTTGGAGCACTTAGAGGAGAATAATTTGTAGCTGATCATTGGGAGAGTCGAAGTACAAGACTGTCGTCGATCGACAACACAACCTTGGCGTCGACCGACGTTACATGACCAAGGTCGATCAATGTTGCACATCTGCCATCGATCGATGACCAAATCGTAGACAGACGATTTCAAGCCTAAATTAGAGATAAGACACAAGATTACCCATGGACGAGTTTTGACCTAGATTTTAGGATTTTATATTTATACTTTATGTATTGCATCAAAAAAAGTGGTGGCTGGGCAGTGTGCCAGTGGTAGAGTGTGTGCACCAGCATTTCACTATAGTTTTAGGATTTATTTAGGGGAGAAGATTCATAACTCCTTAAAGAGATTTGTATTAGAACCCAATATTTTATCTATGCATTATATTCAGATTATTATTTTTACTTTGATTATGTCTGAGTAGTTACCAACTAAATTTAGGATAAATGGTAGTTATCATGAATTAACCCAAAAGTAGGATTTCTAAGTTAAGTTAATATCCATCAATTGAGTTGTGCTTAATGCTTGCATTCTAGAGTAGCTAACTAGGATATCAAAAGTAGGACATGGACGACTACGAGAGTAGGTTCTGTGCCATAATAGACTCCATTGAACCAGGTTGTTAGACGCATGCGAGAGCTGATCTAATTAGCTTGGTGAACATATCAAATCTCGTTCACACTTCCTTCTGATTACACCGTCGATCGACATCAGGCCTTAGCCGTCGATCGATGGTCTTTCCTTTTGCTCGCATATGAGAGTTGGAGTTAAAAGAGTCAAAATAGTTAATATTTGAGTTCTAGAATATTTACATATATGTGCATCTTATTCCCTATAACTCATGAAGCTTGAAACTCTAGATCTTGCATATTTACATTTACATCTAGTTAGATTAGTAGCATATTTCCATATTTACATTATTAGCATATTTTCATATTTATATTATAAGCATATTTCCATATTGCATCTACACTTTCTAATAAGGAATATTTCCTTAAATTGATGAGTTGTTACCAATATATATTTTATATATTTATATATTTTTTTTTGATCAAACCAAATTTATATTAAATCTTAAAGAGTTTAGCCTCTAACAGAGGATACAACAAGGCTAACTAGAGCTAGAACATACCACCAACACATGGTTAAAAACAGATAGAAGGACAATACATTTCATAAAAAGAAACCAAAAGACATCGTACAATGATTTCATAAATTTCTTTTAGAATTGCATCAAGTGTAACCCAAAGAGTCACAGCCTCTGCAGCATAGGCAGAGAAGAGCATCATTAGTTGGGAGGAAGATCCTTGCAATACCAACCATAAGATTTGTTCATCCAAATCACTCAACATATGAGGATATATTGGGAAAAGAAATTGTTCCAAGTAGGAAGCAACCAGGGAATAAACACCCGACATACACATATTCACCGAAGGAAACATAACAATGAGTTTTCCTTTAAACTGACACCAAGGAGAACACAAAATCACAGTACCAAGGTCCACCAGATTGAATACAATAGAAGAACTGCATACTGCAGTAGATGGTCGCATCAAGACGACATAGGTGCTACTAAATAGCATAACAGAACCGAGGGAGACAAAGTATCTCGGAACATAAGATCCACAAATCCAGTGTAATCCACTCAACTATCTCTCTATACCATTCGATAAACGAATAATCACAGAGCATAGAGGAGTGGGAGCAAACCTGAGGGATCGAAGGAAGAGGTAGCCTGGGACAGTCAGTACATGGTCCAAGAGGTGCCACTTTGCACGCCGGCTGAACGAACTGTATACTGCAGTAGATAGAAATCGAGTAGACGACCTGTATATCACCCGCATATGGAAGAGTAATACCAACAACTCTGAACTGATTTTTCCGAGAAAGGATAAGAAACTCCAGATCTAGGGTTTGGGTAGGCGCTTGAGAATGACGGTTGGGCAAAGCACAAATGAAACAAAGAAGAGCGAGGATGAGAGATGCGTCAGGAGGATCCGGAGGTTCGGGTGGTTCCAATGGAGAGAGAGAACCAAACTGAGGAAACTTACGCGGTCGAGGATCGGGTGGAGGTCTGGATCGGGATGGAGGAGGAGCTATGACCATCGAAGCCATGGAGAAGGAGAGGAGCAGCTTCAAAGAGAAAAAGATAGATTGAAGATGTTGAGGCGTTGAAAATCCATGGAGGTGGCTCACCTAGGGAAGCGGGTCTGGGAGGTTTTCCTTAGGGCATATATATATATATATATATAATATCAGCTAGCTTAGTCTTTAGAAATAAGAAATCTATTGTGTGCCATTGTACTCTGTGGATTTGATCCCTAAGTACTACACATGATCTCTTGGCGAGAGTATTGTTTTGTGTGTTAGGATTATGGGTTAATTTGATAGTTAATTGTTTAGAATATTTATACCCTGCTAGAACAATAAACACAGCCATGTCAAATTTGGCGCCGTTGCCGAGGAACATTGGTCGCCATTAGATTTAATTTCTTTTTCTTTGTTTTTCAAGTGCATGCAAAAGAGTATCAGGAGCAACAAAGGACAAAAATTACTATTCTCAGACCCACAACAACTGGAGCGTAAGATCCGTAAAGAAAGACGACAAACATCGATTGACAGCATCTACTCAGCGTCGACCGACACTTCTTTACGGATAGCATCGACTGACATCAGGACTCTAGCATCGACCGAGATTGATCACTTAGCATCGATCGACATCATCTCACCCGCATCGATCGACGACAGCAGACGAGTTCAGATGGTTGCGCTTATAATAGTGGTTCAGAATGAGAATGGAGATTTGCATGACCTCAACGGTCATCTGCGTAATGCAGCAGGTCAAAAAATAGACGATCAGGGGGCTGTAATCCCTGATACAGAAGCAGAAGTAGATGCTGCAATAGCTTAACCTGAAGATAACGCCTAAGCTGCTTAGAGAACGCTGGCGGACTACAACCGTCCAGACCAGTTCTACGCCAATAGATCCGCCATTCGTCCTCCAGCTTTTCAGAGAAACGATTTTGATATCAAGCCCGCTTCCTTTGGACTTGTAGCGCAGACACCTTACCATGGGTTGCGACATGAGCACCCTATGGATCATCTGGAGCGATTTGAGGATCTAGTGACTGCTATTAAAGCCAATGGAGTCCCTGAGGACTATCTTTTATGTAAGCTCTTCAAGTACTCACTTGCTGGAGAAGCTTCATATTGGCTTAAGAAACTACCTCCAGGATCCATTACATCCTCGACTGAGATCAAAAACGATTTCTTGTGTAACTTCTTTGAAGACCCGAGACCAAAAGATATGAGGAGCAAGATTGCTACTTTTTCACAAGAACCTTCAGAGTCTTTTAGGAACACATGGATCAGATTCAAGTCATATCAGAGAGACTGTCCACATTATGGGTTCAACGAAGTGCAACTTATTTGCACTTTCTTCAGAGGTATTGGATTACAATATTAGATGGCTTTGGACACAGCTAGTGAGGGAAATTTCAGCACCATAACCCCTGAAGAAGCTACGAGATTGATTGAGAATCTGGCATGTAGCAGAAGCACCAAGAACACTGACTTTGAGAGAAGAAAATAAGCTCCAGCTGTAAGCAAAGAGCAGATTCAAGAGGTCAAGGCAAAACTGAATAGTGTTCAGAGATTTTTTCAAGAAGCAAGTTACTTTCGCAAAAGTGGAAGCAATTGAATCTGGAGATGATCAGATTGAAGAAGAGATGTAAACTACATTGATGGGAATGGTTTACAGAGACAAGGGAATCCATGCTTCAACAGGAAATCCTATGGTACTGGTCAAAGGAGTAAGTTTAATCAGAATTCACAGCGAAGGCCCTTCAACAACAACATGACTTATGGATCTTCCTCCTCCAGAAGGTCCGGAAAGTAAGATTGAAGCAATGGTTGACAGAGTTTTAGAGGGACAACAGAAGATGACTGTGGATTTCAATGGAAAGATAGATGGTCTGTACCTCAACCTCAATACCAAGTTTGAAAACCTCGCACTCATGTGAGGAAATTAGAGAATCAAGTGATGCAAACAAGTGAGACCATTAAGAAGCATGAGATCTTGAATAACGAGAAAGTCGAGGCTGGACAAAGGCACCACGTCAATGCGTTGATTGATGATGATTTCTGGCAGGAAGTCAAGAGCCATCGACAAGTAATCGAGTAAACTTGGAAACTATAAAAAGATAGAAAAAGAATTTAGAAAAAAATAGATCTTTATTTTGAATTTGCGTACGAGCGCTCCAGAGACAAAAGCGTACATGAAGCTTGTCTGGAAACAGGATCACAAAGGAATTCATATAACACAAGCAATAAAACGAGACTAAGTTGGCTAGGTCTACCACATATGTCGAGAGAAACCTATGTGGCTGCAACTCGCTTAACAATAGTCAAAAAAGATGAAACAGGTTTGAAGGATTTGGGACTGGACCTTAAGAAAGGCTGCCTACATACCCCTTTCGAGGTTCAAGTAGGACGTAGTTCAATTAAAAGAGTGGACCACGAGATCAAACTGCCGGATCAAGTACATATGTATACGTCATGACTTTAGGCTTTAATGTGTAGTTAAATATTTTATGAGTTAGTATCGTTGTAGCCTGCATATCTATAAAAAGGGGTGCACGTTGTAGGAAGGGAAATTTGCACTGTTGAGATTTGAATTATAAGAAAGTGAGAATGAATCTCATTTTCTTTGAGGATCTGTATTTCTGTGAAGTCAAAAAATGAAAGATCAAACTATGAGAGAAAACAAAGTAAGTAATACGAAACTAAGAGCAAAGAGAAGATGATCTTAAGAATAAAAGTAGTTACAACAGGTCGTAAAAGCTTCGGCTTCAAGAGCTTTCAGCAAGATCTATAGTTCTAACCATCTAAACTCTTAAATCTAGTTGAGTCGTAGTCCGATAACGAAAACAAAATTGCCTAAAATTACCCTTGATTCGAGTTTATCCGTTTGCAGAGATATTTCCTTATCTTCTTGATCTTTGTGTTTATCTTAGAAACTTTGCATTTATCCTCTTTTTCCATGTTCTTTATCTCGATTGAGGAAACCATCAGTGCATCTGGGTCTTTTCTCGAGTTAAATCATAAGAGGACTTCGACGTATTTTAGGCTGTCTCGGGCCGTTTTATGAATTTCCTGTTTTTACGATTATTTTTCGGAGAAATCGTTAGTTTGTGTGAAGTACTTATTTTTTGTATTGTTTACCATTTGGATGTTTAAGAGAAAACATGTCACGCTTGATTTTATCATAAAACGTCAAGGGAAAATTCGATCGAGACGAAACGAAAGGTGTTTCGGTTCTTATGTCCCTTCTTAGATGGGGTAGGCTTTGTCTGTTCGGCGTTCCCAGGTTGTTTTCTTTTAAAGAATATTTTCATGGGAGTTTCTAGATGTTGATTTCGTCATGACCATTTTTACCCAAACAGTTAGCTCCCCAACTCACTAGAATTTTTTTTAGTGTTCTTCCGAGGTAGTAATAGGCGTGATAGTCGGGATCAATGGTTAGAAAGTCCATGAGTGAAATACAATTTTTTCCGAAATCTGAAGTGAATTCCTATAAGTATAGGGTGAACTTTTTTTAATTCTTACTTTCTCACCTTCATTTCATCAAAGGATTTTCCTTAATGTAGAATTTCTTTCTCTCTTTTCTCTCTTTACTCTCTTTGTTATTGTGGGAACCGAAATTCACACCGTCGATTTCCGTAAATTAAGGAAAGTTAAGACACCCTAACTTTCCCTGAGGTCCCGGATTCTTTGCGAGAGTCAACGACAAGTAATCGAGTAAACTTGGAAAACATGAAAATATAAAAAAATAATTTAGAAAACAATAGATCTTTGTTTCGAATTTGCGTACGAGCGCTCTAGAGACAAAAGCGTACATGCAGCTTGTCTGGAAACGGTATCACAAAGGAATTCGTATAACACAAGCAGTAAAACAGGACTAAGTTGGCTAGCTCTACCACCTATGTCGTGAGAAACCAATGTGGCTGCAACTCGCTTAGAAATAGTCGAAAAAGACAAAAAAGGTTTGAAGGATTTGGGACTGGACCTTAAGAAAGGCTGCCAACATACCCCTTTCGAGGATCAAGTCGGACGTAGTTCAATTAAAAGAGTGGACCAAGAGATCGAACTGCCGGAGTAAGTTCATCTGGTAATCGAGTGCCAGTCATAGAAACCGAGCTTGTCGAGAATAAAGCTTAGGGTTTCTAAGTGAATGAGTTGTAGAGTCTAAAGAAACCAGAATCATCGAACAAAGATGGATAAACGTCTGAGGATAACTCTGTCCTTCTAGCCACCTAAGTTCTAAGATCTTATAAGCTAACATAGCTTCTCTAGGTCTAAATCTTCGGATCCTTGTGCCTTTAGCTTTAGCTCCCCTTATATACGCCTTCTAGGTTGGTTCCGCTTTCCTTTTTTGTCCCTAGTTCGAGTTTATCTCTTCACGGAAATATTCCTTTTTATCGCGATCTTCATCATTATCTTGGAAACTTGACATTTATCTTCTGATTTCGCGAGATTTATCTTCTTCTGCGAGTAAAGCTACACTGTCATGACATCGCTGGGATCAATTTCGTATGAAATCGCAAGTGGGTCTTTAGCCGTTTTCTAGGCCTGTTTAGGCCGTATTTCAACTTATATGTTTTAACAATTTCTTCGAAAGAATGTTTAATGATATGACGTCGCTTTAGCTAGGAAGTTCACACTCTTCTATAGCTTAGACAACTGTGGTATTGAGTTAACCGTTACCGTTTATACAATAACCATGAACTTCATTCGAGAAAATGAGTCTTCGTAGTTTTTATCGTAAAGTCCCAACGATAACTCCGATCGAGAAAAAATGAGGGGTGGATCCACCGAGGTTCAACGGAAGGCATAAGATATGGTTTATGTTTGGTCTAACTCTCCTCGGGGGCGAGTTGGGTCGTTCCAACTCGCCGAAAGGGCAAGTTGACCATCTTGCTTGGCCAACTTGCCGAATGGGCAAGTTGACCATCTTGCTTGGTCCAACTCGCCGTATGGGTGTGTTGACCATCTTGTTTGGTTCAACTCGACCGCTTGGCTAGTTGAACTGGTCCAACTCGCCGAATGGGCGAGTTGACCATGTTGCTTGGTCCAACTTATCACGAATAAGAGAAGAAGATGACATCCCTATAGATGATTTCTTACCCATAGAAAATGTCTACTTAGCAGAATCAACTTTTGGTGGTAGTGTCAGTTCGGCGCATGAAGCAGAATCGATCGACGGAACACTGATACCATCGAGCGATTTCAGCCCTAAAGCATCGATCGATATTGTCCAAACCCATCAATCTACGGAGCATTTGAAAAGGACAAAGAAATAATCATTCCAATAAATATCAACGCCAGTTGTAATCCTTCGACCCCAATTGATGATTCTCCCGGAGGCAATAATTTGAGTTGGGGTTGTGTGCACTAAACACCACTGATAGACCTTGGTATGTAGATATCGTAAACTATCTTGCGGCCGAAGTAGAACCCAAAATTTTCAAAGGATATCATAAAAAGAAATTCTTGAGAGAAATCCACGATATCAGTGGGATGAACCTTATCTTTACAAACACTGTTCTGACGGCATATATAGACAATGTGTGCCAAAAGCGAAACTCTGGAAATTTATATCATTGTCACGGATCCGATTACACTGGACATTTCGTTAGTTTTAAGACAATGTCAAAAATCCTGCAAGCAGGCTTTTGGTGGCCGATCATGTTTCGAGATGCCCAAGCCTATTTAGAGAAATGCGATCCCAGCCAAAGATGAGGAAAATACAGCAAGAGAGACGAAATGGAAAAAAATTTAATACTTGAAGTTGAAGTGTTTGATTGCTGGGGCATCGAGTTCATGGGCCCTTTCCCTTCTTCGCACTGAAATAAATACATACTCGTCGCTGTAGATTATGTATCTAAATGGGTGGAAGAAAGAGCAACCCCGAAAAATGATGCTGCCGTCGTCGTTAAACTCTTCAAGACTATTATCTTTCCCAGATTTAGAGTTCCAAAAATCGTAATAAGCGATGGAGGTACCCACTTCATTACGGAATTGTTCGAAAAACTGCTCAAGAAACATGGGGTTCACCATCGAGTAGCTACACACTATCATCCGCAGACCAGCGGACAAGTAGAAGTATCTAACCGTCAGATCAAAGAAATCCTAGAAAATACAGTAGGATCAACCCGTAAAGATTGGTCTCTGAAGTTAGATGTTGCACTTTGGGCATACCGAACAGCGTTTAAAACACCATTAGGAACTACCCCATTCCATTTAATCTATGGAAAGTCCTGCCATCTCCCTGTAGATCTTGCACATAAAGCCAAATGGGCCATAAAAAAAAACTTTGATGCTAAATCCGCAGCAGAGAGGAGTTTAATTCAGCTAAACGAGATCGACGAATCAGATAACAAGAAATCAAAATTGTACAAGGAGAGAACGAAAGCCTATCATGACAAGAAAATTATTTCAAGGAATTTCGAACCAAACGATCAAGTACTCCTGTACAACACTCGATTAACTCTTTTTCTTGGCAAATTACGTTCTCGTCGGTCTGGGCCCTTCACCATCAAAGAAGTTACGCCTTACGGGACAATTGTCCTATTTAATCCTAAAGGAGAAGATTTCACGGGGAATGGGCAGCGAGTGAAACATTATTTGGCTAGAGCTGAAATTATGTTTACTCACACCACACGTCTAGAGGTGCCTAATCCCGAATGATAAGCTCATTTCCCATCAAGCTAACAACATTAAGCTGAGTGGGAGGCAGCCCACTAATTTAATAATATATATAGAAATAATAATAAAAACATAAAACAAAACGAAGAACTTATATATTACCAATAATTAATTAATTAATAACAAATATTTAGTAATTATCTATTATGTCTGCAAATTCAATTTTCTTAAGTGAATATGGAGTCACCAACCAGACGATCGATCAATGCCCCTATAGGACCGTTGATCGACGGTCGTGTGTCGAGTAGGTTAACTTGACACGACCCCCGATTCATAAAAGACCTTTCTCCATAACCGCCAAAAATACACACGAGTTCCACACTCGATTTATCTCCCAAAATTTTACCAATTTTGCTCGTTTTTCAGTCTACATCACTCGATTTCTACCCTCTCTACCTGTTTAGCTCTTTAAATCACTCAATCATCAAGGTATGTTCTCCAAATCTCTTAGTTTAGGGAACTTTTAGGTTTTGAAGAAAAATTTAATCGTTTGTGGTTTAACTTGGAATTTAGGACGATTTAGGATGCCGGAGTACTATATTAGGGACTATCTAACATATTTACACATAATTTGCACAACTTGAATTGATTATTTTTGATTTCATGACACTGATCCGCAATACATCATTGATCGATGCCCATGAGTCATCGTTGCTCGATGGCCTTTAGGTTCTGTCGATCGATGACCATGCGGTACCATCGATCGACGGTTGTTCTTTTAATCTCGACATCGAGTCTGATATGTTCTTTGTTTGATTATATGCAGATGGACGAGAGTAGAACTTAAGCACGATAAGAAGTCGGTGGCCCCAGCGCTCCACCACGGGGTCCTCCATGCCGAGACCCTTGGCCAAAAGAAGAGGAGACTCTACTTTTGAAATTCGAGGAATATCCCCACCTTCAAAGAGCGGTGACATCGAGAGACAGCACACACTGTCCCCTGACCGAGGAGTGGGACGATTTCAACAGCCTCTATTACAACGCCTGCCAGAGCGTCACCCTCGAGCCAACCAAGTTCGCTGATAAGTGAACCCTGAAAAAACTTGGCTCTACACTGATTTTCGACACATGGTGCAGGAGCTTGGATTTGGAACCGTGGCTACTAAGCCATACCCTTTGTACCCCGACCTAGTCGGGCAGTGCATATCCACAGCTCAGGTGCTCTACAGAAGCCCCAGGGAAAAGGTGGCGGATGAGGCCACCCTGACCTTCTTCATCAGAGGCATCCGGTACAAGATTCCCATCCCGCAGCTGTGCGAGATCTACGGCTTCGACATTGGTGCCAGCGCCTGTTCAGTCGCTTCATTCCCTGGCCTACCTCCCTTCTGGGGACTTATTGGGACTGGCCACTTCGACTCCTGCTCAGGCACCCAGACAGAAGTCCGCCACCCAACGCTGCGCAACTTCCTGAAGGTCCTTGCCAACACTCTGTTGTGCAAGATGAACCTAACAAGGTTTGGGTTCAGGAGCTGACACTGGTATACTTTTCCGTCAGGGAATTAGTGGGGCTCGATGATGAGTTCTTTCCTCCACCTCTGAGGTTCAGCAGGTGAACATTGGAGCTATATTTGCGGAGCATCTGGCGACCCTGAAGGACAAACCCTTCAAGGGTTCTGTCCCAAAGAGGGAGACTATAGGAAGCCTCTTGACACCCCTCTTCAGCTTTCTTGGCATCAGCTTTGAGGGAGCTTCGGTGGAGAGAGGATTGCACTTCATGGATGAGGGTCACCTGCCGAGGACCCAGTGGCTGAAGGAGGGACCTCTTTGGTCCTTTGTGGATGACGAGGGACCTCAGATGATAGAGCTTCCAGTGCGAGAGGTGACAGACTTCTCTGACAATCTCCATCGCCTCATTTTCCACCCAGCTGAGCATCACCTCCACACGGCACCCCTCATAGTACGACGCAGATGAGTTCTCCACCCAGCACACCCAGTCGCATCAGCCGCAGAAGACGAGCCAGCACAGCCACCTCCACCTCTACCAGCTTTCCCTCAGATTCCAGAGATCCCAATACACGACCATGGTGCTTTCCAGGGAGCCGTGGTGGACGCGCTTCGAGCGATATGGGCCAGGGTAGAGACCATGTCATGATGCCAGTCCTTCACCCGTCCTAGGACCATAGCCAGATCGCCACTGGGGGCACCACAGAAGCAGCAGCAGCAGAAGCAAAACCAGGATACATCCGACGAGGAGTAGTCTTTTCGATAGTCCTTTATCTTTTATTTCATTTCCCTTTCAGACTTATACTTATTTATTTTTCTTGTTTCATGTGGATTTAAACTAACTATTTATTACTGTTTGCATTTTACTTTCACCATATGTTTGAGTGTCTAACAGAGCTAACCCAAAGAGAGATGACCAGAATGGAGGATAGACACACACGATTCAGTCTAAACGCCTAGCATCGATCGATGCCGGCTAGTTGCAGTCGATCGATGACGAACTAACATAGCTTACCGTGTTCTTTAACATTATTTATATTATTAATCGTATCAATATTTATTCTATTTATGAAGGTTTACCCAATAATTTGAATACCCATCGATCGATACCATACATTCAACATTGATCGGCAATGATGGTTCACCGTCGGTCGACGCTCATCTACTACCATCCATCTATACTCCTAACAGAGTTGGTATATACCATTCTCTCACACTGTTTACTTATGATTTAATTTCTCCTAACCAATCCAAGGCGGATTACACTGGGGACAGTGTAATTTAAGTCTGTGGAGGTTCGCTATTGCTATTTTTGATTTTTATTTACTATCTATGCATAAGTTTTTCAAAAAGTTTTATCAAGTCAAGAAGAGGAATTTGATCAAAATTTATTATTGACTAACAACACTTTAGCACCATTCTTAAAAGGTTATTTGCAGAGATTACTAGAGATATCAAAGTGGATCATCCTTCCGCTATATCACACTTGCTTAGAATTTTTTAAGGAACCAAAGGTAATTTCCAACATTAATCCTGAAATTATTTGATTGCTTTGGGATTTGGTATACACTGGATCAGATTCCTTCTGCAAGTCTGGAAGGTAAAAGTCTATGTCCTATTGATTCCCCTCTCTCTCCCCTTCAGATTAAAAAAAGAGTCTAACAGGATTTGGTGGCTACAACCATTAAAGCTTGATTCATATGATCCTAGAAAAAGATAAAGGTCAAAAAGAAGTGAACAAGATCTGGTGGCAAAAACCATAAGGGCTTTAATTCATGGAAGCCTATCCAAATATCTCAGTAACTTAAAAATAAAATAAAATGATACCCTCAAAAGAAGAGAGATATTGACTGAGAAGAAGTGAGAAGAGAGAGAGAGGAAAGAAATCAGAGAAGGCTATATGTGTGTTCAGATACTTGCAGAGGTAAGAGTCCGTGTAACCTTTGATCAATACTCCCAAGGTAAAGCCTGCACTTTCATTTTATGCAAAGAAATGAAATCAATAGAGGGGCGAGTGAGACTAGTATTCGCTAAGTTTTTGTTAGAATGGAATTGGTCGCTATACTAGGATATAGTTTATAAAGTTTCTCTGTGATTGACTTGATAGGATGTGGCTACAATAGAGTAAGGTGACAGTTATACTTAGATATTATGTGAGTCTTCGTTTCTAAACTTCTTTCTCAGACTTGTTTGCTTCAGGACAAGCAAAAAGTTAAGTCTGGGGGAGTTGATATAGCCTAATTATTACCAGTTTTAGGCCATGTTATAGGCTCTATTTAGGGTCTATTATGTGTGTCTAGGCTGTGTTATAAAGTCTTTACAGGTTCAGATGTGTCTAAAAGGGAGATGAAGTAAAAGAGAAAGGAGTATAAAAAAAAACAACATCTGTTGTTAGAACAGTAAACACCACACATGTCATCAGGCACGTTTTGGAGATATATGGAGGTACTTGGAGCTTTTGGAGCATTTAGAGAGAATAATTCGTAGCTGATCTTTGATAGAGTCGAAGTACAAGACTTCCATCGTTCAACTTCCCTAACTTTGCGTCGACCAATTTTACATGACAAGGATCGATCGATGTTGCACATCTGACATCGATCAATGACCAATTCGAAGATAGCCAAAACATTACAAGAATACCCCTAGAGGAGTTTTGACCTAGATTTTAGAGTTTTATATTTATACTCTATGTACTAGAGAGAGAGAAAGAGGAGGTCAGTCAGAAGAGTTAGAGGACCTAAAAGAGAGTTTTAGTTGGAACACATTGCTACATCTATTGGACATAAATATTTGATCATCATTACAGAGAAGATCTTGAACTCCTTATCTTTTTACTTAGTTTATCCTATGCAATTCATTCATAGTGTATTCATGTTCTTTATTGTTATGTATGATCAGTTCTCTATTAGATTTAGGGTTATTCAATTGTAGTAATGTATTTTTGATTTTACAGAAATTGTTAGGGTAATCTTCTTGGGTCTTTGTTTAAGTTGTTCTTAATGCTAAGTTGAATTTGATCACCTCAACCTTAGAAATTAGGGTTCAATAGTGCAAGCGAGAGTCTGGTTATAACCTGAAATCTATCTTAAGCAATCTAAATAACTACTAACAAACGAGAGTTGAATTAGAAATTTAGAGAATAAATTAAACTGCGAATTCAGTATTGTTTAGAATGAGCATCGAGCGATGCCATCTTACTGCCATCGATCGACACTCAGCTGAGATACGCGAGAGTGATCTCCTAAACCCTGAGGTTTGAATTTAGAATGATGCTTAATAAAACCCTAGCAATCTATTAGTTTGCATTATCTAAACCTACCTTAGAATTTCCCTTAAGTCTAATCTCTTAATTGAATCTTCACAAACCAAATCAATCCTAAAATCATTTTTATTGTTATTGTTATAATACATCTAGCTATTAATTTGAAAACAATAAATCTATTGTTGAATCCTAGATTCTATGTGGATTCGATCCCTAATTACTACATTGAAACTCTTAATTGAGAGAGTAAAGTTGGAATATAGTGTTAATTTGATAGTGAGAAAAATAAAACCCCACATCAACCACCAAGACCGCATCCTTCTTATTCCTTGTTGGTGGAAGACGAGTCACAAAGTCCATTGTGATATGATCCCACTTGTATTCCGGAATGGGAAGTTTATGCAACAACCCACTCAGAAATTAGTGCTCAGCCTTGACAAGTTGGAAAATTGGGCACTTCTCCACCCACTTGGGAACATCTCGTTTCATGCCGATCCAATAATAGTACCTCTTTATGTCACGCTACATATTTTTCTGTCCGGGATGAATAGATAATTTTGACGAGTGGGCTTGCTTCAATATCTCATCCTTTAATTCTGTATCATAGGGTACACTGACCTGAGCATTGAAAAGAATTGTCCCATTTTCGGATATATGGTACTCGGTCATATCATTTTGAGAAACTTTTTTCAAGTTCTCATCTTTGACTTGATCATTCCGGATCCTTGTGAGTAGATCCCCTTGGTCTGCTGCACTCCGACCCAATAGTTTTTGATCCGTAGAAAATGCGTTTAGATGCAAGGTCCAGATCATTCCTTCAAGCTCTTCAGACTCCTTTTCTGCTGAAACATCAGCCCTTCTCATGCTTAGTGCATCTGTGACCAAGTTTGCCTTGCCCAGATGATAAGCAATATCTAGATCATAGTCGGCTACAAATTCCATCTACCGCCATTTCCTTAGGTTCAACTCAGGCTGAATGAAAATGTATTTGAGGCTCTTATGGTCCGTGAAGATGTGCACCTTGGCTCCATACAGGTATGATCGCCATATCTTCAAGGCGAACACCACCTCACCCATTTCAACGTCATGGGTCGGATAGTTCACTTCATGCTTCCTCAATTATCTTGAAACATAGGCAATCACCTTGCCCCTTTGCATCAGAACACAGCCAAGCCCGCATATATATATGTGTATGTGTAGACGACAAAGGGTTCATTAGATTCTGGCAAGGCGAAAACTTGTGCACTTTTTAGCATATTCTTCGATGTTGAGAAACACTTCTCACACTATTCTGAACAAGTGAATTTCATATCTTTCCTGGTCGGTCGACTCATGGGTTGATCCAAAATATCAAACCCTTTTACAAACTTCATGTAGTACCCGGTCAATCCATGGAAGATCCTCACCTCGGTGGCATTCTTTTGCCTTGGCCAATCCTTTTTGGATTTGATCTTCTCCGGGTCAACCGAGACTCCCTAATCTGACACAATGTGCCCAAGGAATCCGATACTCATTTGCAAAAAAACAACATTTTCTGAGTTCAGCAAAGATTTTATGTTCCCTTAGCCGTTCCAGCACGGCCCAAAGGTGACCTTAATGTGAATCCCGATCCTGGGAGTAAACAAGTATATCATCTATAAATATAATAAAAAACTTGTCCATGAAATCTCTGAATATGCCACTCATCATTTTCATGAAGGCGGCTGGAGCATTTGTCAGTCCGAATGGCATGACCACAAACTCGTATTGTCCATACCTCTTCCTGATTGCTATCTTCCGCACATCACCTGGCTTAATCAAGATTTGATGATAACCCGATGACAAATAAATCTTGGAAAACAAAGTCGCCCCTCTTAGTTGGTCCAGCAACTCATTTGTTTGGGCAATGGGTACTTGTTCTTCACATGAAGCCGATTCAATCCCCGATAGTCGATGCATAGACAAAATTTCCCATCCTTTTTCCTTACAAACAGGACTGGTGCACCCCACGACGAGATACTTGGCCGTATGAATCCTTTTTCAGTCAAATACTAAAGTTTCTTATTTAACTCAAACATTTCGGCCGGAGCCATTCGATATGGTACCTTAGATAATGGAGCAGTTCCTGGTTCAAGTTCGATTGTGAATGGATACAACCGATCAGGTGGTAGACCACATGAATCTCTCCAAGGTCTACACCTTTCCCGAATTTAGTCTTGGTGATTGTAGTCTAATAGGCTTCACAACCCTTCTCGAGCATTCGTTCTTCTTTGATTGCCGAGACCACTAAACTACACGTATTCGGTCTTATCCCTTGGAAATCAATCAGTTCAGCTCCACTCTCAAACCAAACGCACCAACGCTGGTAGTCCAGAGTGGCCCAATATTTACCCAACCAGTCCGTGACTAAGATCACTTCATTATTCTTAAGGCAGACTATTACTAAATCCACATGCACACTCTTGCCTTGGATTACAACCAAAATGTTTTTAACCAACCCTAGCGAAAGCATGACCTACCCCAGCTGCATTCGCTATGACAAAACATCCATCATGTTCCTTCTATAACAGTTTCTTTCTAATCATTCCCGGGCTTACGAAGCTATGTGTTTCCCCTGAATCAAAAAGTACGTGTGTATCTACGCCACCAATACTTAAGCTCCCTACAATCATTCCATAGGCCCATGCAATGCAATGTAATAATAGAAACAGTTCATGGCTTAGTGATATACCAATGATCGCTTGGAAGGTGCTAGTCTTGCCAGACTCCTTTGAAGGCTCATACACCCGTGGTTCCATGGTCTTCCCCTTTCCCTAGGCCGACCTTTCTACATCCACGCGGTTCCTCTTCTGATCCATTTACAACTTTGTGCATTTTCTCTCGAAATTCCTAATCTTTCTGAAATGGTAGCATGTCTTAGCATCATCACTCGTCACTTTTCTTTGCCCTTGGTCAATTTTTGGACAATTTTGGATTACATGGTCCTTGCTACCACATTTGGTGCAGGCGCCCATCGCCCTCCAGCATTCACCCCCGTGCCTCCTACTGCAGTTGGGGCATTCAGATCGACTTCCAGAAGTCCAATGGCCTTCATCGACCTGATCACTTTTCCTCTTTTGATCGCTTGACTTGCTGACCGAAGACTGATGGGAGTGAGAACTGACACGGTTCTCTTCAGAAAGAGTGGCTTCCAGCAAAACAACCCTTTGAACCAGATCCTAGACAATATTGAAGGTAAAGACAAAGCAGTGGGTGAGGAGTTCAACCTGTAGGCCTCAGAAAAACCTGCACACCTGCACTGCTTCCTACTCAAGTTCCTTCCCCACATACCGTCTATGTCGCTTGACCCCTTCGCCCTGCAGTTTCATCAACTACTACACCCGGTGGAGCAGAGTTATGAGCCTAATTAGGGGATTCTACGCCTTCCTCATCATGCTGATCCTGGCCGCGGTTTTTGGAATTCACGGTCCGAGTCTCACCAAGGTAGGTATGAACCAAAGGCGTCCCCCTTCAGTATGTCTAGTATCATGTCCGATTGGACTTGGGTTCCACGGATCTATTCCATCATTAGCCGCGTGAATTTATTCAGCCACTCCCATAGATTTCCTTCCTTTTCTGGTTTTGTTTTTTTCCAGGTTGGAATAAAACATGTTAGCGAACCACCGCAACATATATGCATTATAGACTAAGCAAAACCTACCATGAGACCCTAGCCGGATGAGTGGTGTATCCCCATAACCCAAATAGTCCTAGAATCAAGCATGCTACGATACCAACTTAAAGCACCCTAACCCGGACTCTATGGCCAGTGAGGTTGCTATGATTCAACCCTGAATTTTTTTAAGGCATTTGGTTTGGTTTAAGGCCTTATCCTTTAAATATTCAGTTTGTTTAATTCTATGGTTCATTTGTTTGAGTCTATGGGGGAACCAAAATTCGCATTATCGATTTCTGCAAAATAAAGAATGTCAAGGTAACCCTAACTTTCCCAGAGGTCCGGATTCTCTGCGAGAGCCAACGACAAGTAACCAAATAAACACGGAAAATATGTAAAGACAATAAAGCGAGTTTTAAAAAAGTAAAATTTTATTTCCAATTTGCGTATGGGCGTTCCAAAAACAAAAGCATACAAGAAGCTTGTCTGGAAACAGAATTACAAAGGAAATCATCTAACACAAGCAATAAAACGAGATTAAGTTTGCTAGCACTACTACCTATGTCGAGAAAAACCTATGTGACCGCAACTCGCTTTGCACTAGACAAAAAAAAGACGAAAACGGGTTTAAAGATTTTGTACTGAACCTTATGAAAGGCTGCCTACGTACCCCTTTCGAGGATCAATGCAAACATAGTTTAATTAAAAGATTGGAACAAGAGATCAAACTGCGTGGGTGAGTTTGTCTAGTAATCGAGTGCCATTCATAGAAACCAAACTTGTCGAGAATATTGCCTTAGGTTTCTAAGTGCAGAGAGTTTTATAGTCTCGTTTCCTTGGCTCCCCTTATATATTCCTCCAAGGTTGGATGTCTTTCCTTGTCTGCCCTTGATTCGAGTTTATCTCTTCACGGAAATATTCCTTTTTTTCCAGATCTCCGTGTTTCTCCTTTAAAACTTCACATTTATGTTTTCCTGCGAATAATAGATAGACCGTCATAGTAACCTTGGGCTCAATTTCTTCTGAAAATTTAAGCTCTTAGTCGTGTTTTTGGGCCGTTTTTTGAATTAAACGTTTTTACGATTTCTCCGAGAGAAAACCTTTGGTACGATGTTAGTTTCACAAGTAGTTCAAATTACTCGTATATTTGAGGCAACTTCGGTGTTAAGTAAACCATTGACATTTTATACAAACAATTTGAATTCATACGATAAACATGTCTTTACAGTTTTTATCATAAGTTCCAACGGTAACTCCAACCGAGACGAAACAAGTGTGATCGAGGTTCAAAAGAGGCAATGGTCGGACAGGGCTGATCCAACTCACAATCAGGCTAGTTTGATTGTCTGATCCAACTCGCCAGATGGCGAGTTGGATGTGGTTCATCCTGCTCGCCATCAGGCGAGTTGGAGTCGTCGGTCCAACTCGCCTGATAGCGAGTTGGATAGGGAGTTGGATGTGGTTCATCCAGCTCGCCATCAGGCGATTTGGACTAGTATGTGCATCCAAATTGCCAATGGACGAGTCAGATTGGTTGATCCAACTTGGGATTGTTCGTGTTTCCGACGCTGCCGTTGTTCTGTGGTTTCTTACTTAGGACCTTTCCTGAAATTATTCTGAGAAGGTTTTCCTAAGAGTAGCAATCTTCGCCGTTGATTTCGAGATTACAGTTTTTTTACCCCAACAGTTAGCCCCCTGCCTGCAATTTTTGAGCATGATTCTTAGGGGAAAGTGATGTTTTAATCGAAATCTACTGGTAGGAATGCTTTTCCTTTTTCTCTCGAAAACTTTTGTCGAGATTATTTTATTGCGGAAATGAATATCATCCTCACATTTATATAAGGTGTTGGACTTTCATTCTTTAGTCCTCATGAGAATGGAATGTGATAAGATTGGGGCTGCGCCTTGTAAAGGCTGCCTACGTACCCATGTCGAAGGGATCAAGGCTTTGGTAGTTCGTCTTGGAGTTAAGATTCTTACGATCTGTTTTCCATTGAGGCCTTGCGGTTTAATTATTTATTGTGTAGAAATTATCGAGCATGTTTCTTATTATGGCATTTTATATTGGACCTTTGTTGGCCTCAAGATTAACCTTTTTGGCTGTTTGGTCTGGCCAAGTGTGGCCGTCTTTATATTTTGGGACTGGCCGCGTGTGGCTTCAAATCCCTGCCGCTTCGTGGCTGCTTTATAAAGAATTTTGTTTCGCGTTTTAAGAGCATGTTTGTATTCGTGTGATCTTAGAAGGAAGAGTATGAGTTGTCATCTCATATCTAACTCTTTGTAGATCGTTATATTCTCTGTACGTTTTAGATGAGAATGATTGAAATTTTGATTTTTTTTTTGGCATTTCAGGAACGTTGGAATATAGACGAAGATACGTATTTTGTGATCTCGTATTATTTTAATATCATGCCTAGAGATGTTAAAGACCAGTGTGCTGGGCCTAGGGGAAGACCTAGGCCTAATAGCGGTTAAGGGGGTGTGATGACTACTTCGGCTTACGTTTCCCGTATCGTTTTTGACCTTAATTTTGTACCAATCTAAAGCCCGCGATAGGTTCTCGTCTTATACGTCTTGTCTGGTAGGAATCGAGCATCTGTCCAGAGAGAATTTTTATATCATATGGATGTGCTGACAAAAATTTTGGATTTCTTTTATATCGCTATTATCCTTGTGTTGGATGTATAAGAGCTATCTCTATGAGATGACTTAGTCTGTTTAAGATGTTATGAGTTTGTTGTGATCAGCAAAAAAACATAATGGTTGATAATACCGTTTTTGATTCTTCACGAAGGATACATCGTTGAGAAGATGTTAGTGCGTATGACTGATTGGTCTTTAAGAAGGTGTTTTCATTGAGGAAGGTAATTTTGTCGAAAAATGATTCTTCTATCGTATACATTTCGCGATGCTGAAGATTGTTTTTTATTTCATATGTCGCGTTTTACGCTTGAAATGTTTGTGGATTTGAAGATTTTTCGTGGTGTTGCAAGGGTTTAGTCTTAACCCTGCGTTGGAGAAACATTTTGATTTGTCTGCGGATGTTCGCAGCCAAAACCGTTGTTCCTGTTTCGATGTTAAGTAGTTTGATTATGATAGAGGAATTAGGACCAAGGGGTCGTGTAGATTTTTACCTGGGAAGAAGTGTTTTCCTCACTGTGCTTTGTGAAGAGTCGGCCCTCCGAGATTAATTTCGTGTATTTTTAAGGATGTTTCGTATGACTCCAGGAGCATTGGTACGAGTTTTTCCTTGCATGCCGTGTTTTTAGGGTAAAATATTGTGTGTTTAAAGTGAATTGTTGAGTATATAGAACTTGATCGAGTTTTCAAAAAGTTCAAGCTTTTCGTTAACCGTTTGGTTATTAGGATTGAGTCTCGTTTTGAAGACTTTATGGTATAATTTTTGATTCTGGGTTATACGATAATTATTTGTGTAATCTTCAATTGGCATTATTACATAAATCGCAGAATTTCGTTTAGCGTTTAGCTGATCGGATGGAGTGGTGGTTGCTCGAATTTTTTGGGTTGGCATGAAGGATGTGTTCAGCCACATAGCCGAGGACGTTACTGGTCAAGGATTAGACCATGACACTTTCCTTTTATCATTAAGGTCATGTTAGTTTAGAATTATCCTAAAGGGGATGCCAAATTCTGGTTCGTACTTGTACTGGAAGGAGTAATTGGCGGAGGGCCAAATAACGTTTGCCAAGATTGATAGGCCAAAGTATGCCGTAATTTTCCATGTTAAGATGGCTGATGTTTGTAAAAAATGATTTTTCACTTTTAAGTTTCCGTTATACGATGAATATTTTGTATGACACTTCTGAGGAAGACGAAGACTAAGAGGCTTGATGTAGAATCCATGTGGAGTCAGTTGTGAGATGATTTCCTGCTCAGATGTAACCGAGGGAAGTGAAAGGCAGAAGCCATCAAGCCACAGGGCTAAAGAATTAGATTTGTTAGAGCGTAGTGTGAAGAGAAAAAGTTTAGATTGGTCGTCCAAAGTCGGATCATACGGCTTCGTTTTTTTGTTATACGAAAAACACATCTTTCTATAATCTTTTATGTTTAATTGCGAAAGTTGCTTCGTATGACTTGGCTTGATTGTACGAAGGATTTTCCTTTTAAGTTTTACAAGAAGGGCTTCTCATATGAGAAAATAGAGAGTGTTTCTCGAAAATTAGTTGTGATGTTTGCTAGTGAGGATTAGGTTTTTCTCATTTGCGTTTTTATACTGCGAAGTCATTTTGCATGATACCGATCTTGTTTTCTTGCAAAGTGTTACGTATAAATTGTTTTAGTTATACGAAAGTGATGGGTGATTGGCGAATTGTATTGAGATGTCAAAGTACCAATGCTTCCACGATTTTTTTTGAGAAACATTCCCACTTTGATTTTGATCCTTTGGTGAAAGTTGCTTGGTGACATTCATGGAGTTTTACCGAAGGTTATTTTGTTACGATCTAGTCGTGTTTTGTTCGTAGGTTTCTTGGGCAGAACGAATCGGTCAACCAGCGGTAGATCTAGTCAACGAGTGAGGAGAAAGCGTTCCCTTTGTTGTGCTCGATTTTACCTGTGTTCTCAATTTCGCTGTGTTGCAAATGATTTTTGAAGTTTTTCCGTGACTCACTTGGTTCAACGGAAACTGAGAGCAATGCTTTGATGTGTGAAGATTTCTCTTATAATTTTTTACTTTCATAAGACACTAGTTTTCTTAAGTCGAAAAGATCTTCAAGACTTTGGCTAATCATCAAGTTTCAATTTGATATTGGTACAGGGTTTCTGAACGCATGATTGCGACAAGAGATGTTGTATAGTCCTCGAGATTATGTTCGTGATGGTTTGGATATGTTGCTAGCATGTAGACATATCTTAGATTATCAATTTCTTTTCAGACGATTTTGATGAGGCATCGCATTGCCTAAGTGTTTTTCTGCCTGTTTCTGTGAGATTTTGCTTTGTCAAAAGCATTTTCTTGATGTCGATGCAAAAAAATGAAGGATGAAAGCCTACGAATATAGTATACGCACCTAATCCCTCTTTTTTTTTACAAAAGAAAATGGATGAACTGTTCTTTCGAGGGGTTGTGTACGTTTTTCCTTTCGAGGACTGAGATGATCGACAATCCGGGTTGATTTAAAGATGACGTTAGGATTTTGATTTTTGGTTGTTTTAACGTTGGCGACTTGGAATGGTTGTTTTTAAGAAATGTTCTTGGAACGATTCGGTTTTAAGATGACGTTTGTATCTCTAGTTATTTCTTTCATTAGGAAGAGTATGCTTGAATGCGTGACGATTGTTTCTTAGTTGTACGAGAGATTAGATATGCCTGGACAGTTAAGGAACAATATGTGAGATTTTCAGAGTGTAAAGGTTGTGTGTGATGGATAATCCCTCTTATGGCAGTGAGAACTCGAAATGATGAAGGAGAAGGATCTTGTTTATGATTGTGTTAACTTGAACCAAAAAAAAGAATATTTTAGAGTCTCTTAGATAAATTTGAGTGTTTAAGCAAGGGAGAGTCTAAAGGGAATCTTGAACAAGAACACTAAGCTTTATTATGAAGTGGAGAGGGGAAATCCCCCTTACTCCTTTTATTGTTACACTCGACATAGATGACATTATATAGGGAGATGAGATCTACAACAAGGCTAAACCTAAGAATGTGAGGTCAACAAGACTAATTTGAAATACTTGGCCAGGAATGCACACATGCTTGGACATGCTGTCCATGACTAGTGCTCTTCCTTTTCTTTTGGCGAGTGGATAAGGTTATCCATAAGCTCTCCCTTTCTTCCTTTGGTAAGTGGATAACCTTATCCAAACCTCAGAACCTTCCAGGAAGCTCCCTTGGTCGATAATACCTCCCTTGGTCGAATATACTAAGGTATCTTTTCTTGCTCGCCCAAACCTTCTCTTTAGTCCCAAGTTTTTGATTTTTCTCACAAACCTAACCCTTCCTTGGATCATACGTCTTTAAGTTTCCTTGGGTTACAAGTCTTGTGCATTTTAGGGTACCATATCATGCCCTAACTTGCCCAAGACCCAAAACCATATTTTAAGTTCAAATGGTCGAGTATTGATTTTTCTGGGTCGAGGTTGGGCCGTACGGCCCTCCACACACCTCACTAAACAACGACCATTTGATCTCATCTCTTCACTAAAGCTTCCCAAGGTCATTCTTAGACTTCCTCTTGATGTTCCTCAGTCTCTTGCACACTTAGAAAGCTGTCCATAGTCTTCTCAATACATGTTGCACAATATCCTTCACGCCACTCTATCTTCTTTTGCTCCATCTCATCTCTCACTTGTTCATTGTCATCTCTTCAAGTTAACACTCCCCCTAAAGCTTGATTGTAGTGATCCTAAATAGAGCTTGGAACCATGAAGAGCTTCCTCATTAAAAACCTCACCAAGGAAAACCCTTTGGGATAAAACCTTGATGAGGGAAAACGAGTAAAGTTCTCAAGGCCTAGGGATTGGCCAGTGGATCTTGTGTCTTGGTTCATTGTGATGGACACAAAGACCCTGGATCATGGCCCTCACTGTGATGAAAGTCTCATCCGACATTCCTTGCACATCAATAAGTCTCCTTGCCCTCATCCAATTCTTCTTGAGCTCATCTCATACTGATCTTGGTCTCCCCCCTTTCACCCAACCTTCTTTTAGGTTCAAGTGCTCGGACCACCAGATACAACTCCATTAAGCACTATCTTCATGCTAAGCCTTGGTTGCTTCTTCTTTTTGAATAACCACCAAGTCTTCCTTGGTTGCTTCTTCTTCTTGAATAACCACCAAGTCTGTATCTTCATAGATCATTGAAGCTATGATACCATGTGAGA
Source organism: Moricandia moricandioides (assembly GCA_905132885.1). Classification (NCBI taxonomy): domain Eukaryota; kingdom Viridiplantae; phylum Streptophyta; class Magnoliopsida; order Brassicales; family Brassicaceae; genus Moricandia; species Moricandia moricandioides. The sequence continues at coordinate 59,930 of CAJHQQ010002307.1, forward strand.
TTTTCAGAGTGTAGAGGTTGTGTGTGATGGATAATCCCTTTTAGGGTAGTAAGAACTCGAAATGATGAAGGAGAAGGATCTGGTTTATGCTTGTGTTAACATGAATCAGAAACATAAAATTTTAGAGTGTCTTAGATAGATTTGTGTGTTTAAGAAAGGGAGAGTCTAAAGGGAATCTGAAACAAGAACACTAAGCTTTATTATTAAGTGGAGAGGGGAAATCCCCCTTACTCCCTTTATTGTTACACTCGACATAGATGACGTTATATAGGGAGATGAGAGATACAACAAGGCTAAACCTAAGCATGTGAGGTCAACAAGACTAATTTGAAATACTTGGCCATGAATGCACACATGCTTGGACAGGTTGTCCATGGCTGGTGCTCTTCCTTTACTTTTGGCGAGTGGATAATGTTATCCATAAGCTCTTCCTTTCTTTCTTTGGTAAGTGGATTACCTTATCCAAACCTCAGCACCTTCCAGGAAGCTCCCTTGGTCGAATATACTAAGGTATCTTTTCTTGCTCGCTCAAACCTTCTCTTTAGTCCCAAGTTTTTGATATTTCCCACAAACCTAACCCTTCCTTGGATCATACGTCTTTAAGCTTCCTTGGGTTACAAGTCTTGTGCATTTTAGGGTACCATATCATGCCCAAAACCATCTTTTAAGTTCAAATGGTCGAGTACTTATTTTTCTGTGTCGAGGTTGGTTTGTACGGCCGTACGGACCTCCGCACACCTCATCCAAACATCGACCATTTGATCCCATCTCTTCACCAAAGCCTCCCAAGGTCGTTCTTAGACTTCATCTTGATGCTCCTCAGTCTCTTTCACACTTAGAAAGCTGTCCAGAGTCTTCTCAATACATGTTGCACAAGATCCTTCACACCACTCAATCTTCTTTTGCTCCATCTCATCTCTCACTTTTTCATTGTCATCTTTTCAAGTTAACACTCCCCCTCGAGCTTGACTCTAGTGATCCTAATTCAAGCTTGGAATCATGAAGAGCTTCCTCATTAAGAACCTCACCAAGGAAAACCCTTTGGGATAAAATCTTGATGAGGGAAAAAGAGTAAAGTCCTCAAGGCCTTGGGATTGGCCAGTGGGTCTTTGTGTCTTGGATCATTGTGATGGACACAAATACCCTGGATCATGTCCCTCACTGTGATACAAGTCTCATCCGACATTCGTTGCACATCACTAAATCTCCTTGAGCTCATCCAAGTCTTCTTGAGCTCATCTTATACTGATCTTGGTCTCTCCTCCTTTCACCTAACCTTCTGTTAGGTTCAAGTGCTCGGACCACCAGATACAACTCCATTAAGCACTATCTTCATGCTAAGCCTTGGTTGCTTCTTCTTCTTGAATAACCACCAAGTCTGCCTTGGTTGCTTCTTCTTCTTGAATAACCACCAAGTATCTATCTTCATAGATCATTGAAGCTTCTCAATACTCTCCCTCAAGCTTGGGACTGAGTATAGGAAGACCCAAGCTTGGATGGACAGCTTCATGATCTTGATCAACACACCACTGCACACTCTCTTCTTGAACTCGCCATCTTGAATGGAATGCTGGTAGATGCCTCAATCTTCTCTTCAACCACCTCACTGCAAAGGTCCCTTGATAGAGTAACCTTCTTCTTCACACAACTAAGAGTGCTCTGAACACTCTCTTTTCTAGACTTGCCAATGTCTAAACCCGGATGGCTTCATCTTCTCTTCCTGGTGCAATGGTGAGGAGGAACCATGTCTTGAACTTAGATCATCAGGCAGCTCACTCAAGTCCCCAACTCAAGCTTGAATTGAGTCTAGGTTCAAGCTTGAAAGTGAGCCTCAATGAGCATCCAAATAAGGAGGACACCACCCCAACAGTTGCGCTTAAATCACTGACCACCTTCATGCCTACAGCTTCAAGAACCCAAGGATCACCGGTCTTCCTCATGACTTTGGTGGTGACCTTCTTCTTCTTGCTTGTTTTCTACCAGGAGCTCAACAACCTTCACGGCATGCGCTTCTTAAACCAGTAACCACACATAAACAACTGCCATTGCTCCACACAATGGACCAAGTCTTCCTCTTGTCTCGGATTGATGCTGAACCAGTGACACTCCTTGTGAACCTGAAACAACATTCAAACTCCAGACACAATCAGACACACTTCCATTGGGATCAACCATGACTTATCTTCAGGTTTGATCACCAATGTCACAAGCTTTGCACTTAGACAGATTATTATTGTCATTAAGATCCATCTAATGCAAGCTTACCGTTCTCTAAATGCAATGGATGAACTGATCAGGAACACTCAGAAAGCAATTAGGCAAATTCATTTCTTGGCTTAAATGACTCTTAGACTTAAGTCTAGATGTCTCAACCTCAAGGCAGTACCAAGACAATAATATGCAGTAACCTTATTCAGTTTCTAATGCAAGCATGCTGGATATGACATGTAATCTATCATCCTAGCTCAATACAAGTCATTTATAACTGAAGTTAAAGCCATATTATTATCCACAATCAGACCCAAATGCTATGATTTAATCAGTTTCTATTCATGTATGCAAGTAGATTAAGAACATACTATCTAATATCGTGTCAAGCATCATTTAGAACTGAAGCAAGCATTTTAAAATCTCAATCAATCAAGTGAGTCTCATTCAAACAACCTTGGATCGATTCTAAGCATTCATATCTAGAAACCTTAAACACATCCTCAGGTTTCAAACACACCAAACAACACATTCAGTTCATAAAGTATCAAGCTTTATTCAAGGGACACTAGGTTCTTTACAAACAAGGAACTAGTGTTAGTTCCTTGACCAACTTTGATTCATGGCAAGACTAGGAGGTATTGGTCGCGACCCAACATATCCTTCCTCCATGGACCTTCCCTTGGAATCTACATGCCTAAAGTCCCCACCTTTCTTCATACTTTGGTCGCCTCAACTAGTAACAAGGTGAAAGCTTTCACCTTTATTCCTGGTCTTGAATAAGAACACGCCTGGACTGATTTGATGGAGAGGGTAGCTAATCCACTCCACAACTCCTGGATCCATGACTTTCCTTTCTTTTGGGCGGTATGAGAGAGTATGGGACTTCAAGAACACCTTCTGGACACACCTAGGATGAATACCATCTTCTTGTAGTGGTCGAAACAGCCGGCTGGACAGTAGGTGTCTTTCTCGGTTTAAATGGCATGAGAGAAAGCTTTGATCTTTGCGGAAGCTAGATACCAAATTCTTGGGACCTGGCTCTGATACCATGTGATATTTTCAGAGTGTAGAAATTGTGTGTGATGGATAATCCCTTTTAGGGCAGTGAGAACTCAAAATGATGAAGGGGAAGGATCTGGTTTATGCTTTTGTTAACTTGAACCAGAAATAGAAAATTTTAGAGTATCTTAGATAGATTTGAGTGTTTAAGAAATGGAGACTCTAAAGGGAATCTGGAAGAAGAACACTAAGATTTATTATGAAGTGGAGTGGGGAAATCCCTCTTACTCCCTTTATTGTTACACTCAACATAGATGACATTATATAGGGAGATGAGAGCTACAACAAGGCTAAACCTAAGCATGTGAGGTCAACAAGACTAATTTGAAATACTTGGCCAGGAATGCACACATGATTGGACAGGATGTCCATGGCTGGTGCTCTTACTCTGCTTTTGGCGAATGGATAAGGTTATCCATAAGCTCTTCATTTCTTCCTTTGGTAAGTGGATAACCTTATTCAAACCTCAGCATCTTCCAGGAAGCTCCCTTTGTCGAATATACCTCCCTTGGTCGAATATACTAAGGTATCTTTTCTTGCTTGCCCAAACATTGATTTTAGTCCCAAGTTTTTGATCTTTCTCACAAACCTAACCCTTACTTGGATCATACGTCTTGAAGCTTCCTTGTGTTACAAGTCTTGTGAATTTTAGGGTTCCATATCATGCCCTAACTTTTCCAAGACCCAAAACCATATTTTAAGTTCAAATGGTCGAGTATTGATGTTTCTCGATAGAGGTTAGTCCGTACGGTCCGTACGGCCCTCCGCACACCTCACCCAAACATCGACCATCTGATCCCATCTCTTCACAAAAGCTTCCCAATGTCCTTCTTAGACTTCCTCTTGATGTTCCTCGGTCTCTTGCACACTTAGAAAGCTGTCCACAGTCTTCTCAATACATGTTGCACAAGATCCTTCACACCACTCTATCTTCTTTTGCTCCATCTCATCTCTCACTTGTTCATTTTCATCTCTTCAAGTTAACACAATAGAACAAGACTATAAAAATCGCTTAAGACTCAGCTTGCTATACTATCCACCTAGATTCTAAGTTCCCTAAATTTTACAGCAGTTTCCAAGACATTTTTATTTCTTTTCTATGAAAATTACAAAGTCTGATGAAATTTCTAAGTCAAACATACCTTAGTCCTATTAGAGATTCAGTTTTGCCTCTTCCCTGTTTTAGTTGCTCATTTCCCCTCCCTCTTCTTTAGTATGTCCACACTTCGTCGAAAGTCTTTTGGCGTTTACGAATCACCAAGGGCAACCAGGAGATGCCAGGGGCGATCAGGAAGACTTGTATGACGAGGAGGCTTTGGTGAGAGGTCATAGGCGATGAGGTTGGAGAGAGAGGACAGTGAGACCATGGACAGAGCCTGATGGGCGAAGTTCACTTCTCAGATCTCGGCCCATCTCTTACCTTCTCCGAGATACTTTTCGTATGATCCTTTTTTGATTTTCGAAAGGTTACAGAATCGCTTAGAGGTTTGTTTACGAGAGTTGTTTCATAAATGTTTTCAAACCTGTTTTATGAAAGTTGTATCATAAAATGTTACCTCGTTTAATTTTACGAACGATGTTCCGTAAAATATTGTCGAGTTTAAGTTTTTGAAAGCTATCTCATAAAATGTTGTCGAGCTTAATTTAAGAAAGCTATTCCGCAAAATGTTATGAGACTAATTTTACGAACTTGCTTTAAACATGTTTTCGAGTTTTCAGAAATTTCATGTTTTGCGGCTGTTCCGCAATTCAGTTTCTTGGTTTCAGTATCAGAAACTCTGACTGTGATGGAATTTTTACGGCTAATCTTGATCAGAAACTTTCTCGTTTCCGCTGGATTGATCCGAAGGAGTTTTGAGTACTTTTCTGAAGTAAGATTCGGTGTCAATCATCAATAATTCACTGAATATGTTACTATAGAATCGAAGCTTGAGTTTTGCGAAATCTTAGGTTTCAGATAACGTTTTAGAAGTGAGGGATAAGTGATATAGCCTATTTATTACCAGTTTTAGACCATGTTATAGGCTCTATTTAGGGTATGTTATGTGTGTCTAGGCTATGTTTTGAGGTCTGTATAGGTTCGTGTACGTTTTGGAGATATATGGAGATACTTGGAGCTTTTGGAGCATTTAGAGGAGTTTGTGAGTGAGGCGGCTTGTGAGTGAGGCGGCTAAGTGTGAACCACCTCACCATAGTTTTAAGATTTATTTAGGGAGAAGATTCATAACTCCTAAGGGAGATTTATTTTGAAACCCCAATATTTTATCTATGAATTGTATTCAGATTATTATTCTTACTTTAATTATCTTTGAGTAGTTACCAACTAGATTTAGGGTTTATTAATGGTACTGATGGATTAGCTAAACAATAGAATTATTAGGATCATTATTAGATCTATTAATAAAATTTTGTTTATTGCTTGTGTTCTAGAGTAGCTAACTAGAACCCTTATAATAGGATAATTAGGCGCAAACGAGAGCATGGTCTACTACCGGAATCTATTATGTTGAGCTAGGTTGCTAGAAACAAACGAGAGTTGATTTAGTTAATCTAGTGAACTTATCGAATAAGGTCATAACGCTTGACTCAAGAAACTATCGATCGATGCAAATCGATTAATGGTCATTCCATGTCAACAAGCGAGAGCTGAGACATTTGACTTAGTCAATAGATTAGACGCGCATGCGAGAGCTGGTGTCTTTTACATTAGATATCGAGTTCCATGATTAAATACCCTTAACTTCTATATACTATAATCCACTTGCCTGAAACCCTAGATCTAGCATATTTACATTTTCATCTAGTTAAATTATTAGCATATTTCCATATTTTCATTGTTAGCCTATTTGCATATTTGCATTATTAGCATCTTTCCATATTTGCACTATTAGCATATTTTCATACTGAATCTATACCTTCTAATATGAAATATTTCTTTGATCTGATTAGTTGTTACCAATATATATAGTTACATAGCTTAATCTTTAGAAATAAGAAATCTATTGTGTGCCCTTTTTCTCTCTGGATTCGATCCCTAAGTACTACACTCAATCCTCTTGACAAAAGTATTATTTTTGTGTTAGGATTAAGGGTTAATTTGACAATTGTTTGTTTAGGATATTTATACCCTATTGGAACATAAAAACACCATCACGTCAAATTTGGCGCCGTTGTCGGGCAAAACTGATCGCCATTAGATTTATTTTCTAAGATTTAGTCTACGTTTGTTACTTTAAAAGTTAATGATTTTTTTTCAGGTGCATGAAAAAGAGTACCAGGAGCAACAAAGGACAAGACTTAATATTCTCAGACCCACAACAACTCGAACGTACGATCCGCAAAGAAAGACGACACGCATCGATCGACGGCATACATTCAGCGTCGACCGATACCTCTTTACGGATAGCATCGACCGACATCAGAACTCAACCATCGACCAACATAGATCAACTAGAATCGATCGACATCACCTCATCTGCATTCATCGACGACAGCAGACGAATTCAGATGGTTGTGCCTATAATAGTGGTTCAGAATGAGAATGGAGACTTGCATGACCTCAATGGTCATCTGCGTAATGCAGCAGGTCAACGACTAGACAATCAGGAGACTATAATCCCTGGTACAGAAGAAGAAGCAGAAACTAATGCCCAAGGTGCCAGAAGTATGGAAATTTCAAAGCCAACCAGAAGACCATGGATCGAATTTATGTTTGACAAGATACTGACGAAACAACAGAAGATGATTGTGGTTTTCAATGAAAAGTTTGATTTCATGTACCTACACCTAAATACAAAAATCGAAGATACCAGCATCCGTGTGGAAAAGTTGGAAAATCGGTTGACGCATAAGAGTGAACTCCTTACGAGATACAAATTTATGGTCAAAGAAGGGAAAGAGACTGGGATTATCACATCAATGCTGTGATTGATGATGATTTTTGGGTAGAAGTCAAGAAAGAGAAGCCACAGAAGGAAGGGAATCCGAGTTCGTTAATCAGCCCACAAAATCATCGATCGACACAAGTTACAATGAATCAATCGATGGTTCCTGTTAACTTGACGGAATCGGGGATAGCTTCACGCGTTGTACGACACAGAGGCCTCACAATCGGTAAATGGTACCCAGTGAAAAAATGAGTTGATCAACCAAAGGTCACGAATACGACAACTCCAGAGCAGAAGAGGGATTTATCAGAACATATGATAGTCGGTAAAGCTACCAAGGATCATACTAGGAGAGAGCCAAGAATCCTTCTAAAGAAGAATATGTCTGATCAAAAACCATGAATTCCCCAATGCACTTTGCGACACCGGATCGTCAGTGAGCATCATGCCTAGAGCTATAGCAGAGAAGTTAAACCTCAGAATAGAGACTTCCAATGATTCTTTCTTTTTTGTGGATTGCTCTAGAGTAGACTCAGGAGGTTTATGCAGAGATTTCCCACTGCAAATTAAATACGTCTTATTCCCGATAGATTTCCCTGTGATGGACATCCAGATCAATTGGAACTCTTCCTTGTTACTAGGAAGAGATTCCATGGCCACCGTAGGAGCTATCTGTGACATGAAGACAAACTGGTTGTGCCTTTCCTTCATTGATCATAATATTTATGATGAAATTTATAAGAATAAACCTTCC